>WAAG01033256.1:181834-308075 GCA_013390105.1 Tichodroma muraria
TTTTTTTTTAATGAATCTAGTCACATCCATACGAAGCGGCCGGGCTCCCGGGAATTCTCTTACTCACCTAAGCGTTTTTACCACCCAGCATTCCGGATTTCCTTATTATTTGTCGGATTTCGATTCGGCACACTGCATGTCTGTGGACATTGGTTTGTGCTCCTTCTTTGGGCACGGTGTATATACAACGCCGGGTGTGTACATTACTCTTAGCTTGTACAGCGTCATATTTATAACTTCTGTGCCCTTCTGCGCTATGTTACGTTACATTTCAAGTTCTTGGAATTATTTTGAGAGTCCTCATAAATTTTTTATTTATGTAGAGGTGCTTTTACTTCCCTCTTGTGAAAAGTCAATGATATTGACCTTCAGTAAAGAAAAAGGCCAAGTGGAAACAGTATTCTCATGGCTAAGGTCTATAAAAGCAAATGGACAATTAAAATCTTCCTGTGTGTTCTTTTGAATCACTTAGAATTTCGTTCTCTCTGATGTAGCATTGCAGGAGTCTACATTCTGTATGCGTGTACACAGAGTCACACAACTTTTATGCTCTGTTCCCATGAAATTTTTATGAACAAACTCCGTTTGTGAATTATGAACAAATTCAGCACAATTTTCTGTAGCCATTGCCCATGAAAAATAACAATGTTATTTCTTTCGCAATTAGGAGAAATTTACAAATGCAGTTACAGACCTCTGCGTATTTGTTTCTCCTTCAGCCCTTTATATCCAAACACTTGTGTGCAGTACACTAACATGTGTATTAATAGCTGTTGCTCTGACACATGTCAGGACATACAGACCTTGACAGATCAGAATTATCTCCTATGTGTGATTCCTCAGGTGCTTCTTTTGACTTGGGGCACAGTGGATACAGTCAGGTCTTACTTGGGCCTGTTCTCTTCATGGACTTATTGTGGTTGGGAGCTTTCTTTGAACAAAATTTCAAGGAAAACTTTTTGCACGTTTCTTTTCCCTACATGCCTGTTTTTCCTGTTTTTAACTCAGTTTGGTGGCCACAAAAAGGAAAACTACATGAAAGTAAGGAGTAAACGCAAAGATACTGTTACCCATTTAGGAGAGAACCCCTTGGAGCCCACTCTGCCAGCCTGTTTGCAGTCTTCCTCTCCCTGCAAATCTGTAGCCCTTGATGAAATTAATCTGCAGTGAAATCACAGAAATCTGATTCTAATCATCTGCCCTGGAACAAGTCGGCGCTACAAGAAGACGAGCATAGTGTAAAAATACTTTAGGCACGCAGAGCCATATCATTAACATTAAAACCTGATGCTGTGAAAGGGGGACGGGGAGCAGATTCCTGTGCCTCCTCAGCCCGTTCCTTCCAACTTGTGCAACTTGTTAGGCATCTCTGGCAAGCAGCGATTTTTGTGGAGGTTGGTTGTGTTGCTGGTCAGGCTCCTGGACTTGCTGGGCTAAAGTGAAGTTACTAAAGTGAAGTTGCTCCTGGGCTAAAGCGAAGTTTTCCCTTTCGTACGAATTTCTTAACTGTGCTGGCTCTTCATTAAGCTGAGTAAACAGCTGAGTTTAGCTTTTGTCAGGTTTAACATAATCTGGATTCTCTTTTTTTTTTCCAGCAACAATTAGTTTCTTCCTGCCTTTAAGTAGCTCTGGCAAGTTTTGTCCCCCTGAAACCTATTTTGGAGCACTATGCAGCATAATTTGAGTTACTACCTTTTCATTTGAGTGCACCAGTCAAGATTCAGTGGAAGCCTGGCTTCTGTAGAGAGTCAGTGCTCAGTGTTTTATGGTCACCAAGGCTTGTTAAATGTGTACCTTTGAGTTTCCAACTCCCTAGTCACTTTTAGAATTTTTTTTTTTTCTTAATGGCATTTGCCAAGGTGAAAAGACACATTTATTAAGCAATATTCATCTGTTTGCACTAGTGTGGATATAGTTGTCTATAGCTGCAAGACCTCTGTTGACAGACTGGCTGGTACTAGGAATGTGGATTTTTCTCCATTCATCTACATTATTAGGATTATTTAGATCATAGCCACACACACTGCTTTGACAGGCACTTTCCAGCTTCTGTCTGTGCCCTAAAGAACATACAGAACAATGCAGATATACTTCTCAGCATCTGGTTTACACTGTGGAGTTTAAATATTCTCTGAATTAAAGTTCAGGCTGCAAGGGAACATTTCCTCATGCCCCAAATGACTTTTTGTGGGTCCAATTACCAAGTAAAAATATTTTATTTTTAAATAATATTGCTCTGAAAGCTGGGTTGGGGGTAGACCATGGTTTAGCACTTTGCAAATGCTAAAGAAGATGATTCAAGCTTCTGCTGCAAGTTGTGGACAAGCTCTTAAATTATTGTTTTAGCTCTGAGGCTTTCATAATGCTCTGTGCACTCTGGGATGCAGATTCAATTATTCCCCCCTCCCTGGTTAATAATGGGGCTTTGTTTTATTTTCACTTATAAACTTTGTGCCTCTCTTGCTAATCTTTCTGTGTGTACAAATATGCTTTCTTTGTCAGTCAGACTTGGCAATACTTAGGCCACACTAAACTAGTTCTGGGCAGTACAGCAAGGCTTTCTATTTATCAGGGCCTTTCCGGGGAAGTTTATTACACTGTAGGGGTGACATTTTCAGCCTTCTGAAAGAGTTGGTAAATATTTGGCAGGTTTTACTCCTTCAGAAAAAAAAAAAAGCCATATTTTATCTGTGATACAGCCTGAAAGAAAACTATCTAGGCATTAAGGTTTGAGTTGTCAGGCAGAAGGGTGGGGTTCGTGCAGGATATTCTTTGAATTGCCCTGAGTGAAGTCAAATGTTTGCCTGCAATTTAAGAACCACTGTTCCTCTATGTTTGCAAATAGAGACCTTTGAGCCAGGGCTGTATTTTAAGTTGCAGGAGGGCACAGAGCAGAACAAGCCTGTGGTGTCTGGGTTACAGATATGTGTAATCAGGGGCAGGTTGGAGTCAGATCGTGCCTGGGATCTGCTCTGTTGTTCAGTACAGACCTTTCACAGAATCCTGGATGTGCTTGTGTTAGAGCCTTGCCCCTTAGAGAGGGCTGAATCTCAGGAGTGGAGCAGTGAGTGTGTGCCCAGCTTGCAGACACTTTTCCCTCCGCTCTTGGCTCCATCTGCAGATGGCAAACGCTGAGCTCGGGCTGTGCTCCATGCCAGCTCCTGCTCCAGGCCAGCTCTTCAGCACACAGAGGCACACCAGACGGGGAAGGGAATGTGCTTCTCCATTCCCACTGCTGGCCTACTTGAGAAAATCCTTCCAGCTCCTGCTGATTTCATCACTTCCCCTCCTGAGGACCCAGAAGTGCCAGGTCCCGGAGGGGAGGTGAAGAGGAAAGGAGAGCCTGGAAGAGGGTGCAGGATGGCTGGTGCTGGCCCACAGGTGAGGACACACCTCTGAGGCTTTGGCTCCTTGCCACAGTCCGAGTGACATCCCTGGCATAGGTAAATTGGTGGCACCTGCGGGACTTTCCCAAGGCACTTTGCTGTCTCCTTTTGCCAGTGTGATCCTTGCTTGGTAGAGGGGTTTCTTTTGGGCTTAATTGCTCTGGGGGAGCGAGTGAGAAGGAGGGTCTGTGTGATGGTACTGCTCAGATCCCAAAGAGGGGAGTGTCTGATTGCTGGGGTACAGAAACCCTTCCTTGCCAAGGGCAGAATCTCTCTTTCAGATCCCATCACCAGCCTGGGCATTTGTGTGAACCTTGATGTGAGCCAGCAGCAGTGTGGAAAAGAAATCATGCAGCTGCAGACTGAAGAAAATGAGCCAGGGTGATGTTGGTCTGGGGACAGCTTCCCCTTCCCAACTCATGGGCTTTGGATTCATGGCATATTCCTTTAGCACTGAAAAATCAAAATATTTCCAAGACATCACTTGGTAGATTTGATTTTGGGTAGACTTTCTGAATTTTATTTGGATCTCACTGGCCAGTGAGTTCATGAGGCTTAGGCTGTTAGGTTTTCCCTTCTATGGCAGCAGGCAATAGGCCTCTGTTCTTTCTGTCCTTCGGGAGAAAGTCATTACGGTGTCCCTGATGTCCACGTGGGTGGATGATGTGCCCACATTTGCAGGATTTCAGTATTTTCCCAATACAGATTTGTTAGGGACACCATTTATAGGTCCAGGACTGGAGCTGTGACTCCTAGATCACGCCCGATAGAGTTATCATTTGTTATTATTATTATTATTATTTTAATTACAAAGCATCCCACCCGAGCAAGGCTTTGGAGTCGTGCTCAGGCAGTTACTGTGCAGAGCTTGGCCAGTGGCAGGCAGATGTCAGCCCATGGAGTAATGCCCACTGCTCTGGCTGGGATTCTGAGGAGCAAACATCACCTGAACTGTCCAGTCTGCTGAAAGGGTCAGTCCTGGATAGCTGGAGGCAGGGCAGGATCTCTTCCCATCCTTTTCCTGGTGAACTCTGATGAAATAAAATAGTGATATTCTAGTTCTCGCAACTGGTTTGAAATCTTATTAAATTGTTAAATGCCCTTCACTTTTTTTTTTTTTCCCTGTTCCAAGTATGGAATTTCCTCAAACTGTAAAATTTGAAAGCAGATTTGATTCAACAAAATCTCTCTGCATGATAACCTTTAAAGTATGGTGAGGAACTCAATTTAAAACAATTTATATTGAAAACACTTTAATTGAATCAGCAGGCTGTAGGAACTAATCTACAGTGGCCCAAAGGCCTGCTAAAATTAGTCATGGTTTTATGTATTTGGAAAAAAACTCTTTAGGGGTGGCTCTGTTGTTACAAAGAACAAGGCTTTTGAGTATATGACTGTTGGTAGGGTTAAATTCAAATATGCAAGTGCAGTAGTTTAAGGAATAAATTCCAGAAGCCGTTCAAGGCTCAGCTGCATTACAGAGCCACGATCAGATTGGGTTAGGCAAAACTGCTGTAGACTGAAACATCTGGAATAATATCACATTTCCCCAAAGTGGAATTTTCTTTAAGAGCAGCAGCAATTGCTGATATTTGAGAGGGTGGAGCCAGCAGTAACCTATAAATGGCTGGAAAATGAATTAAAAATTTATAGAGTGAAATATTGAGACTTTGTCAGGAATCATGATTTTGATTATGATCTCTTGTTTAAAGCATCAGCTAATTCTGAGAACTGGGGCTTTCCAGGCTGCGGGGATCTGTTGGACAGTTTCTGCCACAGCCAGAACTCAGCTCCTTGGCACTTGGCTTTTTAGTCTTTTGATGAATTCAAGTGGAACAAGTTGTGGCAAACTGATTTGGAGCTTTGGAGCCAGAATATGCATGAAAAATCTTGTATGAAATGAGAGATTTTTTCATAAAGAATTTGAACGTAGTTCCGTTAAAATATGCTTGATTTAAAACTGTAAATGCTATTTTTATTTTTTAAAGAAAGATAAAGCTTTCCTCAATTTCTGCATTATGGGTGTATTTTACACTTGAAGGATACTATAAAAGACTTGAAGTCTCAGTTGCATTGAAAGTATTTTTTATTAAAAAATCTACTTTGACTACAGAGATATTTTGTATAGTTGTGACTTCATCTGTTAATTTTGAAGGAAATATTTCTGTAGAAGGAAAACATTCCCATGCAAGTAACAGTTGTACAGAAGAAGAAATAGAAAGGTGCTTAATCACAAATGAACTCACCCATTTTAATTTACCTTGGACCATAACACCAAAAAAAAGTTATTTGGAAAAAACCCTAATCAGATATTTACAATATCCATTTTTTCCATCTTGTGGATTATTCAGCACTACAGTTAATGGTGTTTTACATCAAGCTTTCAATACATTAAGAATGTTTGCTGCTGTACACACCCCAAAACCAGCCTGAATCCACATTTTAGAAATAACCTAAATGAAGGGGGGTTTTAAACAATTTCACTGAACAATAAAATTCAACTGAATAACTTAAGCTGAATTTCTTAAATCTGAGTCAGTAAAGAGCTCCCAAAATGTCATGAACAATAGATTGTAACAAAGGAGCAGAACTTCCCTAATTCTTTGCACAGTGTTTGTTACAGCAACTCAAAGTGCTGCTCTGAGATTAGAATTGCTTTACTCCAAGTCCCAGCCTAAATTTAGCTCCAGGATTCACATACTGCACTCGCTTCATTGGAAGATTTTGGTTCTCTTGCAGCATATTTGAGCTAATTTTGCATCTCCTTGGGGAATAAATTACAGCCTGAATGAGAACATTCACACGTATTTATGGCATTAATGCTCTGTGCAGTTGGAGGGGCTGTGTGCAGTCAGCCTTTAAAACTAATGCTACCTCTAGCCCCCTTCCAGGGCTTCATTTAATTTCTGTATCAGTAGCCATCAAGGGCAAAGGGAAATAATGAAACTTTTTTTTTTTTTTCTGACAGTGTTTCTTTGCAAACATAGCAATAAGTTTCTCACTTCAGAATTTCCATCAGAGTGAACTCTTCCCCCCTGCAGCCCAGCCCCATGTGAGTAACTGCACTTACACAGCGAGTTGTTTCACATGCCCCAAATGAAAATGCAATAAATCCAGAGTAAGGTAAATGCTTATGAGCCAGTTGAAGGTGTTTTGTAGTACTAGTTACATGAAGTTTTGGATGTCTTTATACTTTTAAGGTGTTATTACCTTCAAAAAGAACACAAACTGCAATTTAATTTCAAAACATTTGATAGTAGTTTTGTCTTACAATACATAAATTTGGCTTGTAGATGTGGCTACATCACAGAATGAATTTACAGCTCTCCAAAGAAACAGCAGGTGTGCCCAGTGCTAAATAAAACATCTCCTGTAAGCCAGCAGAGATCTCCTGATCTGCACCAGCCCAGGATTTGTCCTGTGCTCTAATTTTGGTGACGGGTAATGTTTTCAGACAAACAGTCACGAGCACACTATCATTTTATAGCACTATGCTCAGAACTGTTGGGAAATTCTGATACTTTCAGACCTTCTATAACTTTGAAGTGTGTTTTCCAAACTGAAATATTTTATAACTGGTCAGCTGTCAGTGCTACCTTGATGCCAGATTACAGTCAGTTGTTTGCAGGCAGCAAGCAGGGTTTCAGTGCTTAAAAATACATCTAATGAGGCTGTTGCAAAGCCTGTTGTATGAGCTGTGCTGTAGGGTGGTGTAGATGAGATTACAACCCCTGAAGCTCTGACCTGGTGGGATGCAAACATAAGGATTTCTTTAAAACCTGTGGCCAGGACGTTGTGCTACCTGTGCCTCTCTTGCCTGTGGCCTGTGCAGTGCACGGGAGGTGAAGGGAATCACTCACCAGGCTGAGCTCTTCCTCTCTTGTCTCCTGTCCCACTTAAGTTCACACCTGGATCCCGAGTAAAAGAAATGTAGTACATCCCAACACAGCCTCCAGAAATAGTCTCCCACCTCAATGACTTCCACAGGAACCAAAGATTTTACTTCTAATGAAATTTGCTATTACTTCACTATTCCAGGCACGGTTTTGAATGTAAGCAGCACTGCTGAGCTATTACCTGGCAGCCAGAAGCCTCTTGTTCATTAAAAGTATTTTTAAAGGGATAGAATCTCCCCTTTTGCCCAGCATTTCTTGTGCCCCATGCAGTACTGAAGGGCAGTCGTGAACCTGGACGCTCGTAGAGCGTTTAACTGGTAACATCTCATTCTCACTGAAGTATCTCATCAGAAGTATCTGGCAAAATGATTCCTAATTCACTCAATATGTTCAGTCATGTTTAACTTCATCAGTCTCAACAGTGGGCCCTTGGTCTGGACTTCCCCTCAAGGCAGAGGAAAGAGGGAGATGGCTCCAGGGTCAGGGTTTCTCACTAGCTGAGTTATTATTTGAGGTTGGGAGACAGCTCTTACCCCACTAGTCGGGAAGTTTGTACAATCACTTTTGAGTCACAGATGTGAAGGCTCCCCAGCAAGTGATGCAAATGGAAAGGTTTTTAACCACATATTTCAGTTAAGTCTTAGATTTGCTTAATGGCTTTGGTATGAGAGGTCTAAAACTTGTAGATGAGAAGCTCCTTCTGTAACAGGGGACTGGTGGTTGGGCACTGAACACCCACAGGCACCAGGTGTGCCTGCAGCATCCAGCTGTTCTGAATGTTGCTGTGACTTTCTTTCAATCTCTATGGCAAGTGAATTGGGTTTCTTTAACCTATTGTTATGGCTCTAAACTATTAGCAATTTTAAGGACACCTAGCTCAGCTTCACGTTGCCAAATCCTGTCTAGTTTAATTAATGACATTCAGCAAATGAGGGGGGTTGTCCTGTGACTTGCTGCTGTAAGGAGCTTCTGGATATATAGAGTTGGACCCCAAAACCAGTGGGCATTCTCCACAGTAACCAGTGGTTATGAACCTGTACCTGCCAATCTGCTCCCTTTGAAAAAAACATTTCAGAGTTACCCGTAAGAAGTAATGCTGAAGTGAGGGAAAAGTCATGTAAATTCTCCCACACCTTCAGCAATAAGTCTGGGATCCCTAGTAATGTAAACTTCATTTTCTGTGCAAGATTTTACTGTGTTTAATACCAAAAAAAAAAATATCTTAAACTTGCAACGAAAGACCAACATCTTAAGCAGAGAGCAATATAGTTTAAAAGCTCGAGGTCAATGTATTAGTGCTTCAAGAAGAGTGAGTACACCTGGGCTCAGCCACCCGTCTCTCTGGGAACTGGGTGTTTTTTCTCTTCTCTGTTGTGCCCCCGTATCCAAAATAGACACTTTTCATGAATGCACTGGCAAGGAACAGCATATGATGGGATTAGTGATGAGGCGAAGCCAAAACACTTATCAATTATTGTATCTGTTTACTTCCTCAAAGAAGGCTCCCTTCAGAGGCACGTGCCTCCTCGCTTGTAACCAAACCCCCTGTGCTCTCCCTCGCTTGTTGAAAATTGATTTGCACATGCTTTGCTCCAGTGGAAGTCTCTTGGCTTGTCCCTATGAAATGTCACTGCTGGTGGGTGTGGCTGGGCATGGCTGTTCCCTGCCCTCGCGATGCTGGCACTGCACACGGGTCACACGCCTGCCTCGAGGAGTGGCTCTGTCCGATCCATCCAGGCTCCCCGAGCGCCACAAAAGGAGCAGTTGTGTCTTTAAAAAAAAAAAAAGTGGCGCTTTCAGGTCCCAGTCTTCTGTACTTGCTCCTCCCCAGGGAATGGACACAATCCGACCTTCCTAAATTATTATGAACTAGGAACAAGCCTTTGCTGGAAAGGTGCAAAAGTGTAGTGAAAAAAATCCCCAGGATCATGTAAGCTGTGGCTAATGAAATGTGGATTTACGTGACCACCCATAGCTGATGCACATTTTATGCTTGATTTCTTCCATGAGATGAGTCCACTGCTAGCAGGGGCAATAGTTTTAATTATATACTCCATATTTTTTTTAGGACTTTGTACACTGCTCAGACATAAGGGAACTAATCCACAAAGTGTGCAAATGAAATGAATCTAAGTTCTTACCTGAAGTAAGAGGTATCCAGGCAAAGTAAAAAACTAAACAAAATGCTTTTTCAAAGCTTGTAAAAGACAGAAATTAGCTCATGTTTCAATGCTAATACATTCTGACCATATACATAGTATTGCGATGCTCATAATCAGTATTGGTGCAAAAATGGGGAGAAAGAGTGCAAATTTGTAATTTTTTAAAAAGTCAGAAACTGGACTTCGTGTGAATTCTTTGGAGTGTATGAGTACAGGAGTATTCTTATATTCTTTCCACTTATTTGACCTCAAAGAACTGGTAAATTGAGAGCACCAGAACACCTGATAGATCTACTTAAAGCTCCAGGTCAGTAGCATGCTTAAGCACATGCTTAACTTAAAGCATACAATTAATCACATCCCTTGTCCACGGAGTAATTAAACTTGTGCTTATGCACTTTGTACAGCACAGTACCAGCCTGCAGGCGTTCTCTGAATAATACTGCGCCTGAGAAAGTGGTGAATCAGAAAGTGATTTTTGGCTGGACTTCGAAAATGAGCTTAAAAGAGTGAGTTAGGCACCTAGAACTTGTTAGATTTGAATAGCTATGGAAAAACTGGTCTTGTCAGCAAAGCTAAGTAAGTAGCAAGGTGTGGCCATTTACTTTATGGTAATGCCTCAGTTTTGTTTAAAGTGAAATGATTTTAAAACCCCTTTTGCTTGGTAATTCCCTGTGCTGGGCAGACCGGCAGAGCCCAGGCCGGGCAGCCTCCTGCTGGCAGCTTCTCTCTTAACTCACTGGTCAGGGTTCAGGTGGGTTGGGCACCGGGGGCAGCACTGGCAGGTTGAGGCCAGTGGCACAGCTGCTTTGCCTGTCGGTGATCAGTCTGGGCAGAGCTCTGTGGGAACACACTCCTCTGGAGCCAGCAGGCATGCAGGCACTGCTGGGCATTATCCGTACCCCCAGCCCTCCTCAGCTGCTCCAACACTGCTGGGGCCAGAGCCTTGGGTTACTGCTGCACTACTGAACCCACCAGCTGATGGTCCTGAGCATGGTTCTGGGCAGAACTGAGGCTCCTCCAGCCAGTCCTGGACATTGTCTGAAACTCAGCATGAGCAATGGACCATTATCAAGAGGCTGTTCGGATGTGTTCCCTTTCCCCCCTTCCTTTGGAGAATTTAACAGGACAGCAGTGGCCAGACCGGGCTGGTTGGCCATGCCCTGGTTAATCTGCTAGGAATCACGGAGCCTTTCCCAGCCACAGCTCCTCCCCCTGGCATTTTTCTCCTACTGCTCTACTTACTGTTCCCCCTTCCTGTCCCTGTCCTGGTGCCAGCCAGTTTGATGTGTCAGTTATCACACCAGCGAGCTCCCACCTGAGCTGCTCTGGCTGTGCTTTGCCCACGCACGGGCGATTTGACCAGGCAGCACTGCCATCCTCTTTGCCAGCCTGAGCCAGGCCATGGTCTCTTGCCACTCAAGATCAGTGTAATGTGGCAGCCTCTAGTAGCTTGTTGATGACTAATTGTTTTATTTTACATACTTAAAGTCACCTGCTTTAATCTGCTTGTTCTCCAAGGCTCTGTGTATAAATGCTAGTGAGGTCACCATGCTGAGGCAAACCAGGGCAGCATCAAAAGCTCCTCTTTGCAATATTGGCACCTGGGTATCTGAATGGTGGGAGGCTCGTTTGCAAAGCAGCCTCTATGGAAAGTCTGCGTAATGTGTTTGATTATCCAACCTTGCCATTTTCAAAGGGACACAGTCAAGATGAACAGAGCCTAAATGTACCTTCTTCTAAAAATAACTCTGACTTTCCAGCCCCTCTGCTGATGTTGGGAATGGGAGGGAAAAAAAAAAAAAAAGATGCTCCAAAATGAGGATTGTAAAGAGAGAGGAGATGCCAAACACACGTGGTCAAACTCACCTCTTGTCAGTCCTGGAGGATGGGTGTTCTTCCAGTAGTGCTCAAGTGTTCCTGCACTTTTGGGTCCCAGGCAGCTCCCCCCAGGCACTGGCTGTCCTGCACAGGAGCTCAGCTGGGCAGCTCTGCTGGAGACAGTGACAGTGGGGACATGATCTGTTCCTTGGCAAAGTGAGACAGTGTCTAATTAAATTCTCCTGATGTGTGTGTTTTAATTTTTTGTGGGTGAGGAACGGGACAGGACTGTCCAGGATGGATCACACTGTGCATTCCTTTTGTGCTGTCCAGTTAATACTTTCTTGGGGACTGCTCTTGTAATTTTCAAGATGGTGATCAGCCTGATCTCAGTTTTGAGAGAAAAATCAGAGCCACACCTCGTTCCAGAAAGCAAACCCCACATGTAATGGTTTCTGGAAGTTTTGCCAGCGTTTCTCCAAAGCAACTCATTAATTTCAGGGCCATGCTGATATGGGTTGCTCCCTTGGTGTCGTGTCCACTGGCTCGTGCACCTGGAGTCAGCTCCAGGTTTGGGAAGTGTACAGCCCCAGAGTCCTCAAGCCCCGAAGTCCCTTGGTGTACTTTCAGCTGCTCTGAAGGCAGCCCTTCGTCTTTTCCAAGCTACATAGAGCCAGCACTGCTGCCATCTAAACCCAGAGGCTGAAGCTCTTGTCTGGGCACAGCAGGATCGGCAGCTGCTGTTTAAAAGGCTCAGAATCTCTCCTGTGAGTGGGTGTTACTCACTTGGTAATACCAGTCCATTCCAGCTGAGGATCTGTCCCTTTGTTTTGTGTGTGGGACAATTTGTTTTCAATTTTTGTTTCTGAAAGGAAACTGTCAAGACAAAATTCACACTTAAAAAAATTAAGGGAAACAGCCCTTTGTCCATTTCTAACAATCCCCTTCCATGACTAAAGCTGGAAGAATTCTAGAAACTGCAATGAGTTTCTACCTTCACTTTGGTTTTGTTCTGCTCTTGCATTTTCTAAGTTTCAGATACAGCACAATAAAAATAATTTCAGTTAACATTAGTGTAACCTAGAGATGTGTGCTTTGATCATCAGAATCTGATTGTGCTTTATCTAGAAGTGGGACAGGGGCAGCAGGGAGCCAAGAGCAGCTTAGGCAATATTCACTCTTCTTGTAGTGCACAGCCTCATGCTGGCTTTGCAATCCAGGAGGCAACATGCAAAGCCTCTGTGGAGGGTGTTCCCCTTCAGCACATATCCATCCTCACTCAATTCTGCCAATGACCCAATGCCAGTAAAATAAAACTGGGAGTGAGACAGCTTGCCCAGGCTGCAACAACTCCAGTTACCTGCTTTTCTGTGCCCTGGGTCTGCTCTGCCTGCTTGTGGTGGGGTCCTGTGTTGGGAGAGTTGTGCTCTCCCTGGGGCAGGGGCTCATCAGATTTTCTTCTGTGGCAGTACAGCAGCCAGTGCTGCAGGGACCTGGTCCTGCCTGGGGCTCTCCTCAACAAAGAGTTGTTCATTGTCAATCCAAGGAGAAGAAAAAAAAAAACAAAAACATTTTGAAAATAACAACAACATGCATCTCATTTTCATTTTAGTCCTAAAAACTACTTGATGCTCATTCCAAAAGAATTGATTCCTTAAGTGAATGAAGCAGCCAGGAGTGCTGCTTTCAGTGTGGGACTGCTGATGCTCTGACTCACGCTCTGCTTCTCGAGGGCTCTGGCTTTTATGCTTCATTTAGGACACCAATGTCATTAGCATTTAGAGGGCTGCTGCTTTTTTTTATTATTACTGTTACACTGCTGTTGTAACTTTCTCAAAGATGCAAATAATATTTGGATCCGAATCATGGCTCATGTTTTATTACCAAATCAGGGCATAGGGTTTGCTTTCAGTTGACTTACAGAAGAAATTGTAAATGAAAATAAGGTGAGGCTCTGTGCAGTTCTGAGAGGGTCTCCGGGGTTTTTGGATGCCAAGTTGTCTGTTACCATGGAGTGTCATCCCATGTGGGATGGGTGAGGGTATTTGTCTTGTGTCGCACAGGGCTGGCACCTTTGTGACTCCCCAAGCATCCCTGGCCACACCAGCTGCGTGCATGTCCCTGGAGATGGCTTGTGTGAACGGCAGCACCTGCAAACATGATACTGGCAAAGGCTCCCTTGCTGAGGCACCAATGCGATGCTTTTACTACAAAGGGAAAGAAAAGAAGAAACGCCCTGAGAGTGCTTAGGGGCTCCCTGCTTTGACACAAACTCTCCCTTAAGTCCTTGAGCATGTCACAAAGTTCTTCTCAAGGGCAACAGCTTGCAGGGACACTTGCAAGCCCATTATGGGATGGGGCCCACCCCAGCTCTCTACAGGCAGAGTTCCTGGGGAAAAAACGGAGCAGAATTGTGGGAATCTGCCTGTAGTTTCTGTTGAGTCCACTGCCATCAAAATACTGATCAATTAAAACAAAACTGTTACTCCTTGCCCTATGAACATGCAGGGCTGGGCTGGGATTTCCAGGAAGACTTGTGAATGAGGGTTGAAAATTCCCAGCCAAATACTTAGCCCATTTTTAGTTGGAAATGTATAGATCTTCTTCAGATATTACTTTAGCTGAAAGTTGTTAAGAAATCAGAATTCCCCAAAATTCTCAGCTTTATTAATAAATTTAAGGCAACTGCTGCTGCAGATGGGTGTGAGCTTTCCTGCTGGGACCTGGGTGCTGTGAGTCCCCTGGGGAGCTCCAAGTGCCCCTGGGGTTGCAGGTTATGACCCAGTGTGGGATGTGCGGGGCCGTTCAGCCCTTGCATCTCCACTTCCCCTGGCCAAAGACCACTGCTCATCCGGGTGCCAGAACAAGGAGTACCCTCAGGACAAGGCAATCCTGCCTTTTGCCCTTGTGGCTGCGTTGTTCCAGGGCTGCCTGCAGCAAGCTGTGCTGGGCTCTGTTTGGTGGCATCCTTGCAAGTGACAGACGAGCCATCTGGCATTACGCTGAGACTCAGCCCAGCGTTCACATAGGAGGAGCCCACAGGGGTGGCAAAGCAGTTGCACACCTTCCCTGCCGTGCGGGCTGGCGCTGGGGAGGGGGCACTACTGGACACATCAGCAGAGCCCCGTGTGCTGCGCGGGAGAGAACGGACCCTGTCAGACCCTGCCCTCCTGGGGACAGACTGAACGGCAGCAAGAAAAATGAGGGACTTTCAGGGGCAGCTGTGTTTTACTAACCCAGTCATAATGCCCCTAAAAATCCTTATTGTTCTTGCAATAGTCAACTGTGGCATGGGGAGGCCTGGAAGAAGAGCTCGAGGGCAGGCGGCCCTCGGGAAGGAGGGCCGGCAGGGCGGAGCAGGGTGTCAGGCTGGGGGCAGCGTTTCTCTTGGAGTGGAACTAAAAGGACGTGGTGGTGTGACCTGCGGTGTGGAACGTGTGCTTCTTACGATGCTCAGGGCATGAGAACCGGAGCACAAAGATGGGGAACTTAAACAAGCCGAGTGCTTTCCCTCCCTGTTGTGTCTGTCTGACATTCCCCTCCACCAGAAATAAATGCAACTAGAGAGATGCACCCCAAGCCCACAAAAAGAGCCCTTACCCAAACCATTCCTCCCCTCCCAATTCTGTTTTATTCCTATTTCAGCAAACTCATTGCAGGTCTCCAGTCTTTCACAGCATCTTTCTCTGAGCTTTATTCCTGCTCTCATATCTCAGATCAGATCATGATGAAGTAATTGTGTGCAAAGAAGCAATTTGTTAAATAGAACCATAATATTCAATTATTTGCCATCTTTATGCATTCTAATACTTTATTTGCATTTCTGAGAGCTTCTGTATGCTGAGTAAAAGTTTTTATTTTCATTGAACTCTGCAGCAATGTTCAAAGCTTTTATCCTTTAATAACTCTAGGGGTATGGATAGACAAATTAATGGCTCCCTTGCCCCACAGCAGCAGCAGTCCTTTCACATTGTCTGTGTGGATTACTTATTCATTACCTTTCTGAAAAGGCTTTGTTTATGGCTTTTGGCACTTTTATCAATTAATTGATATGATTATCAATTAATTCTGCTTTATATGCCTATGCCAATAGATTAGGAGTGCATGCTTTTTTTTTTTTTTTTTTTTTTTTTTTTTTTTTTTTTTTTTTTTAAACTTGGGTTTTATGGCTCTAGGGAAAGATTTACTCATTTGTTATTTGTCATCCTCAGGAGCATTTCAACTGCTTTTCTTAAAGCTGAATTCTTTATAAAGGAGAAGTGACTAGAAACCCTGAGCTGAGTCCCAGGTCTGGCTTAACTTTGTAAGGCATACTGACACACTGAGGCTGCTCCACTTAAGGTATGGTATGAACCAGGAGCTGATCCCGTGGCTGTGGAATGAGTGTTCTCATGGAGTCATCCCGCTGTAGCTATTGCAGCTGCTGTGTAAGCAAGTCCTAAAGGACAATCCTTGTCCCAGTGACTGTGTGATAGATAAGACAGACAATGGGCAGGAGGAAGGCACCGCTATCAGTGAAGGATGGATACTTTTCAACCCGCAGGGAACAAAGAAACCTGGGCTGCTCAAGGCACCACAGAACTGTCCAGGAGTGTCCTTCGTGCCAGCTGATTCCAGGAATGTGCCACTTTTGGAACTGTTTGTGTCAGGACTTCCTGCTTCGACACCTTTGATTTCTGAGTCTGCCTCATCATAGGAAACCCAGATCCGCTGCTCCTTTCCACAAGGATTTCTGTATCCAGCAACTCTGGTGTCTTCTTTGGATACTGAAACCAGATGAAAGGGCTTGAATGTTTCCTTGGCAAGATGGGTGGATGGAATTAGTTTAATCTGTTCTGATTCTGACACCTACAAGTCAACTGACCCAATCACCTCTTCTGCTAACAGGCTTGCAAAGCAACACTCCAGTACCATGGGATATTCTTTGTGATGAAAACAGGAGGAATGGGAGTTTGTAACTTTTTTGGATGAGTTTCTGTTACAATTTTTATCTTTAGTATCAACACTTTAAATGAGAATATTTATATGTTAAAATAAACACATATTTTCCCCTGAAATATTGGAATACGCCTCCCCAGCCTCCTCCTACCTCAGCTCTGCCACTGTGAAGAGAACCCACCCATGGATTTTAAGGTCAGAAGGACGAGTCAGAACTTCTAACAGGACACGCACAGAGCAACTCCTGCAGTTCATCCTGCAGCCCAGGCCCTGATGAATGGATCTTTTTCTTATGTGCTGCGGGAACTCTGCCTATAGAAACGTCTGAGAAGCTGTTCCAGGGCTTTAAACCTTGTGTCTTGTTCCTTGTGGCAAGCTGCAAATTTCCTGCTTATCCTGGCCTCTGTGGACAAAACCCTTCATGTGTGTGACTGCACGTGGGGAATAGGAGAGCACTGTGGTTTGGTGCTGGTTTTGTCAGATCTGTTCCCAAAGTAGCTCCCCCAGTTGCCAGGCTGCCTGTCAGAGAGGAGGGCTGGTGCAGCAGAGGTCTGTAGGGTCACTTGGTACGTGGCCAGGGGCTCACATGCAGGATCCCTTATGCACATCTTGCAGCAGGATCCAGCCCTGCTGGTCCCTCTAACACTTGAGGACATTGTCAGCAGACCCAAGTCCATTTCTTAGTGCCCACACTAAACCACTAAGACTTCAAGAACAAATCTGACTAGATTGAATTTTCTTTCTTTTTAAAGTTCAGTGTCACTTAGCACCTCCAATATAGATTGGGAAAAAAAGCAAAATACCTAAAATAAAGATGTTTTGAAAAGTACATGCAGGCAATTATGGTTTTTTTCCGACTCAGTCTTGGGTGATGCCCTCAGCTTCTACTGCTGTTAAGCACTGCCCCAGACTTCCTTCAAGTTGCCATCCCTAGTCTGTGCTAAGCACCATGAACATGAAAATAGATCCTGCTGAAATAAAACACCCTGGTCCTGACATGCACACAATTTTTTCTCTGAAAAACAGGTAACAGCAGATGAACTAAGCCTGAGCCACCACTGATGCCCATCCTTGGAGGGTGCAGAGCATCTGGATTGGTGACTGTGTTACCACTGCCCACAAAGAACTGACCTGAGGCAGCACAGAGCAAAGGGTGCAAGGTGAGATCCCAACAGGGAAAAGGGAAAAAAAAAAAAGAAATTTCTGTTCAAGTACAAGTAATTCTGTTAATGCCTGCAAGGAGTCTCTCACTGGAGTGGATGCTTGCTGAAATTGGGGGATGCCTTGCACTCTTATCTGCTGCTTTCAGTGCACAGCTCCTGTCCAGAACAGTTTAATGTGGCACGTTCAATCAAACAGAAATGGTATGTCAGACACGTATGTGGAATAAAATCAGAGCAGGAAACACATTTTGCGGGCAGATTTACTGATTTTTTTTATTGAAGCCCTGTGGTACTTTGCTGTAGTTTCTGATGAATAAATAGCTGCTTCACAGAGGAAATACAGTTATTTAAGCAAACTTTTGTCTTAGTTTAAACATTTGATTTTCAGTAAGACTGAATAAACCCAATCTTTCAAGGAACCTTTAGTTTTAGCAGGTGGTTATTGGGCTTTGTCTTTTTAATTGGACCAGAATTGGCCATGTTTCACCAAGAAAACCTTTGCAGGAGTTGGTGGGGAAGAAACTACAACTTCTCCAGTGGGATGGCTGGACCAACCTTCATGTAAGCTGGACCCTAGTCTGGTGCCCAGTTTGTTGCTTGGGGTTCAAAGGCCAATCCTTGGTACTTTTTAAAGAGAAAAAACAAAACAATCCTCCAGCAAAGTGAGCTGACATCCCTGGGTCCCAAGTTCAGCACACAAACTCATCAGCTGATCTAGAACAGCATGACTGTGCCTTTCTCTGCAACATCAAGTTTGAAAAGTTTGTTATGTCATTGGAGCAGGATTTTTCTTCTTAACCTGCAATCCCAACAGACAGAAGTCCTCTTGTAACTGAGGCTGATGCTGCTTTATATGCAGTTTAAAAAAAATAAAAATAAAAATATGTGCTGTTTCCTGAATACTAAGGATACAAGAAAAATAGTTGTGATGCTCCAGGTAAATAATGTTGTTGGGTGTAATGATTTAAATCCCAAGTAATTGTGAAAAGTCCTCTTGGTTATTTGTCCTGGTGTCATGGGCCCATGACCTGGTTCAGTGTGACAAACACTGAAGGGGTCCCTGATGATTTGTGTACCTGCAAAATGTTCCTTATGTTTTTAAGTTGATATTCCTGTAAACTTCACTTTTACTTTCTGTCTGTAAACACAGACTGGTTCTTTAAGCTCAACAGCAACACCCTCATAGACAAAAAATGCAGAGAAATTCAGAGTTGTAGCAGCCCAGTTTGTAAATTAGGGTACCAGTAAGCCCGTGGAACTGGGCATGATGCATTTAGTCTGCACTTAAAGGAAGGCACCCCCAGACTCCTCAGGCTGCTCATCTGCCTCATGAGAGAAGCTGAGCAGTACAAGGAGACTCTCTGCTACGCTTCTGAACCTGTGGCAGAGTAATTTGTTTTCTCCTTAAACTTCCTGTGACTTTTGCTCAGCGTTTTTAAAGGAAAAATTAAAGATTTACTGTTTTCTACAGCCTACTCTTTATAAATATACTCCCAGTTCATCCACTTCTGATGATTCATTCACTTCTGCAACAACAGACTGACATCCTGAATAGTGCCAGCATATACAAGAGGCATTTTCAATCATTACATAATAAAGTGGAACAGGGAAGGACTGATGATCCAGTAGGACACAGAAACAATTCCAGAGTGCCACCGCACAGGACAGGTTGGTACCAGACTCAGACCACAGCCCCTTTACAGTATATTCTGATATTTATGTCTGGTGTCACAGATCTTATGCTATATGTAGAGCCAAGTGTTTTCTGCTCCATGACAGGTGAGAAGAAAATCTATGGATCCCAGTGTGTAGACTTCCAAGTAGCTACAGCTTGCACTTAATTGGGGGAAAGGAAGCCAAAGGAAATCATGTGCATTGGAATCAAATACCATTTTTAGGAGTGTGTATTTCAACAGTGATTAAAATAGCCAAGGGACCAAGGCACACTCATGATTAATGGTCTCTCAGAGCAGAGGCCATGTCCTAAAGCCTCAGGCCCCCCTGAGACACCCATGAGGAGCAGGAACTGCTTGGTTAGGCTTTATCTTCCTCCACTGTGTGATCAGCTTTGTCATGTGGCTTGAATTACTCTCTCCTGTTTCTGGAGCCTGGGCTGTGCTGAGCAGCTCCAGCCCAGCCTGAAGCAGAGGCCCATCCCTGCATCCCGTTCCCATGGGGTCGGCAGCCGGAAGGCACTTCCTGAGCTCTGCCTGGCATGCTCAGCTGGTGCTACACTTGGAATAAGACCAACCAAATGATTATTTTAAAGCCACTCATTTTTTCTGACTCTGCTCTCGTTCACATTTTGTGACTGCTACTTCCTAAACCCCTGCATGTCCCTCTGGCCAGTGGCAGCTAAACCACTGAGCAGTGACTTCCCGAGTGGGTACAGGCAATTTCATGATGGACAAACCAGTGAGACACACGAAGGTGAGCCTGGAGGCCCTCACTGTACCCTGTCTCTGTTACAGGACACAGCTGGGTATCTCAGGACTGCTCAACCCCGTTCAGTGAGGCTCCCTGGGCAGTCTCAGTGGGATATGGCAGCAGGGCTGGCACTCTCCAGTTTTCTGATTATTCGATGCTACATGAGAAGCTCAGCAAGGCCCTCAGAGCTCCTAGAGCAGCTGTGAGTCTCTCTGAGGGTGCTGGGGAGGGCTGAAACCCACACAGGAGGTGAGCTGGGGGCTGTTCCACACTCCACCCTCGCTCCTTGTGTGGCAAAAAGCACAGGCTTAACCTCTGTGTGCCTCCCACCCCAGCTGAACCAGAGATAGGGAAGGCTCCCTGTCTCAGAGGGTTTCTGCAGCACTTAATTGATTTGTGCTGCTAAACAGCCCCACAGTAAATGAGTACAAGGTGTTAAAGAAGGATGTGTTAGTGGGAAAGATCCAGCTGAAACAAAGCTTAGATAGAAACCATGTGTGTGCTGCAAGAGAGTACCCTCGCCCAGTTCCCAGTGCCCAGCCCTGCACAGGGTGATTAATGCTTTACAGAAACCCTGGCTTGTTTTCAGGCCTCTGGCTTGTCCTGGAGCATCCCTATGGCCCAACTCTCCAGTGGGCATTGCTGCTTCAGAGCCCAATCAAGCAGCCAAGTGGCACCAAGGAATGCAGCTGCCCTGTTCCAGCAGCATGCAGACACCACTGCTTTGCCCATTAAGGATGTCTTTTCCTGCACAGAGACAACAATACAAGGCATTGCTGTAAGAAAACTTGGAAAAGACACAAGTGAGGAACTTCTGGGAATTCTTCAGGTTTTTTTACCAGCTGCAGAGGAGGGTGAAAACTGTCGGCTACAAAAATATTATAGTTTATGCTGTTAAACAAATCATCATTTGTCAACAGGTAGCTGAATTATGTCCAACTCCGCTGGCAGAGCCAGACCTGATTTTGTTCCCAGTGCTATTGTATAGTTAACAGCTGGCAGCAAACTGGCAGTGAAGGCTGTGCTGGGCTGATAAATAACCCAACAAGCCTCGTAACAGAAGCGTCTCACAGAGCGACTGCAGTTCACAATGGAATGTGTGGAGCAAATGCTTGTTAACAATCTATGCACAGGCAGAGAACTGCCCAATGAAAAGGTACTAGAAAAATGTTATTTAAATAAGACACAGATTTCCTAGGGTTATCAAAAGAATAAACCAGGTTTTAGGTCTAAGAATACCAAATCACAGCAGCAAACCAGCAAATGTTAGCATTTCTCACTGACTGAAACCAAGTCTGGTAATAATGAGTGAAATGTCCAAACCAGTCCTAAGATATGAAAGGCAAGCCAGAAAACCAACAGAGAGAAATATTTCTGTATTTGTTTCACAGCCCCTGAATTCTGCTGGAAATTTTTCCACTCTTCCAGATGTTTTCTGAGGGGGAGAGAGAGAGAGATATGTTCTGATTTCAAATGCTGTGTTGCTTCTAAGCCAATGAGACCACACTGTACCACCTGAGAGAAGGCAAGGTGACAAGTGACAATGCTCCATGAGGCTCTTACAGTGATGTATCACTGCCCCATGTTCTGTACTTAACACTGCTCTGGTTTTGTCTTTGCTTTGCAGGAATTTTATTTTCATCATGGGTAAGACCAGGAATGTGTGTTTCTGAGAGAGAATGAGCATGGGGCTGCAAGTTTCATCTCAGTGCAAATAATATTTTGGCAGGAAATCTGCAAGAGATTAAATTAGGGGCCTAACAACTGAATATTAAACATTTCAAATTTTGAGTTCCTTTAAATAACTCAAAAAACAGCTACATGAAAGAGAAGAGTCTTGACAAAATTTGCAGGTCCAAAAGCACTGGAGAAATCCATTAAGGGTCACTTGTTTTTTGGTGCAAATTTAAAAAGACTTTTTATTATTTTTTTTATTAGTAGCTGTATATGTCAACATGCTATTTCCTCAATGCATTTTGAGTCTAGATTAGCCAAAGTTTTAGGTATTGGCAGACTTGCTACAATGGAAGGGAAATGCCAATGGAATAACTTTAAACATGATCCAATCCCTGATGATTCACTGGATGTGTTAAAATTTCCTTTGAGACCATGTAAGTAATGCAGGGACTGGAGTGCAGAGTGCCTATGACTCAGCTCTCTGAAGCAGCGGGAGGATGTCAGAATTACTCACTGGGACAGGAGGAATCTCATTTATCTATTTATAGGCAAGGCTGAGATGAGCTTGAACCACTAAAGAGCTGAGTTTGCCAGTTCCCATAGGGGAGGAGGAGGAAAGGACCTCACTTTAGCTGTTGAAATCAAAGCTTCCTTTTTTTCCCCCATTTCCAAAGCTGGTGACTGGCCAGTTACTCTTTCTTGTGCTCACACAGGCAGCACAGGCCTCGTCCTCCTTGTTAGAGGCCAGTGCCCACTTTGCCAAAATCCTGTCTGCTGCACGTTTCTAGGAACACAGGACTCAGCATTACAGAGCCAGTCTCTCTCTATCACAATCAATTACATCATATCACGCTTTTGGGCAGGCTATTCCAACACTTCATTTTAAATTTCCAGCCCTAATACCATTTGTTCTTGTGCCAGCATCGTAATTTAGTTTAAACAATTCTCTTTTTTTCTCTGATCTTTACCTATCAGATGTATTTACCAAAAACAATCCTATCTGCTCTAGTCTTTGTTTTGAGAAACTAAACAAATGAAGCTCTTCTAGTCTCCTCTTGTTCTAAACCCTCTGATCATCCTTAATGCCCTTCTCTGTACCTGCTAATCTTCCTTGAACATGAGTGAACCTGTATCTTCTAGGACTGTGTTTGCCTTTCCATATCAGATTGGTGGCTCACAGTTATCCCTCAGAGCAAGTAATTCTCTCTATGTGTTTTTTTTTTACCACCCTGCTTTTGTCATTCTCAAGTGAGTAATGTGATATTCTAGTGATTAATTTTTAACTGCCTGTCTTTATACTTTGTCTATTCTATCTCAAATTCTGCCATTAAGCTATTGCTGATTGATGTTCTGATCCTCCTCTGTATTAGCAAAGCCCGTGTCTTCAGCAAATTTCTTTATGACATTCCTACAGCTGTGCCAGAGTCATTACCAAAACAAGTAATACTGACTCAAGACTGACCCTTGAGGAGTTCCATTCTCTGTCTGGCATTTCCCCTTCCACAGAGCTCCCTGTCCTTGGCTTTAGCAGTTCTGCGTTTGCCATCCATTCTAATCCCCATCTTCTCAACTTCAACTACTAATTTCCCATGTGGTGTAGTATCAGATTCTTGACTCATGTTTGGATTGAGTATATCACCTGTATTTCTTTTGTCTTGGAAAAAAAAAATCAGTCATCAAAGAGAAATACAAGGTTATGCTGAGCTCCTTTAATGTGCCAGTTCTTTCCAAATCCTGAGGTGGAAATCTGCCAGGGCACCTTGATCTGAGCACATGGAATTCTTTAAGCTTCTCCTTCCGTCTTACATGCAATAATTTTCATTCCCTTAAGTATGTTCCTACTAGAAATCCTGTCTTTGCCCCACTGTCCAATATGATCATCTCTACTGAAAATGTAGGTAAAGTGGTTTTAGTTCCTTTTGGACCATATGTAGACTGGTCTAATCTCAATCCCATTCTCACTACATAATGACCATGTTTTTCCTCTTGTCCTCTTCCGTATTTATCTAACTGAAACCTTCTACCATCTGTTTCATTTCCTTTTCAAAATCTGATTCACAACTTTACTTTTGACATTTCTCATTCTACCCTTATATTTTCTGACCTCAGCAAATTAAAATGGGAAGACTGAGGCAAATAGTGCCTCCAGTCTTGCCCCAACACTCTTCTCTGATGCCACACTCCTGGCAAAGATGACAGAGTTGCTCATAAAGCAGGTCCAGAACTGCTGGACTGAACATGCCCTTGGCACAGAGGCTCAGCCATGTGCAGGGTGACGGGCTCCAAAGGCAGGTGGTCATTTCCTGCAGTGGTTCCCCTCCAGACCTCTGATTTCAGTTCCTGGCTGCACCTGAACTGAACTGCACTGAACTGAAAAACCCATTGCTGCTCAGACCTTCTGCCCATCCCTTGCCTGCTCTCAGCAAACTCCTGCATGTGTTTGGGGCTGGCTGTTTATTCCACCAGTTTTGGAGCATTTCCCTTCAGGGTTGGTCCTCCTGCATGTTCCAGCTAGTTTTAGAATACAGTTCCCATCACATTCAACTCCTCAGGTCTTCAGTGCAGTTGATTCCACTCCTTTGTTCCCTTAATTTCTTAACATTTGTCCTTTGTGAGCTAAATCGGTGTGTGACTACAGACAGTGCTGGAGATTCAGCCCTAATGAGGTACCCTTAAAAACTCTTAACCAGAGTCTTCAGAGGCTGTGGATGGCTCAGAGCTCAGCACTTCGGAGACAGTGAGAGAACTTCACTTGCCTTTCTTGTGTGTGTGAGACAACGTAACCCTTCTCAGGATGAACTGGCATTTTCATTTTATAGACAACTGAGACACAAAGATCACACTTCAGAACATACTGCACTCTGTGAGGAATTACTTAAGTGCCTGAGGTGAAGTACAAAGCCTCCTAACCCCTAACCCTGATCGCTGCAGCAGTCAGACCTTGCTCACCTGAAAACGACGTGACTGTGCCAAGCTATTTGCTTTGAATTCTGTCTGGTTCTTGAAGAAAGCAAAGCTCACCCCGACTGTGGATGGACTTGTCCCAGACACACAGCCAGGAGAGGCAGCAGAGGCTTAGCTTAAACTGGCTGTATAGGGCCAATTCTAGAAAAGAGGAAACAAACACTCAAAACACATCGTAAAAATATACTGGTCACCCAAACCCCTTTAAAAATCACTGCCATGTAGTGTATCTTTACTCAAAGTATCTTTAATCAAAGTGGGAGTTGAAGCTCAGCAGGAGGTCACCCAACCACTCACTGACTTTCCCCACTGCCATGAGAATCACTCCAGGATCCTGCCTGTGACATGTCCTTGCTTTCCCTGTTTTCTGAGCTGCAGAATGGCAGCAGCACAGCCCTGGCTTCCCAAAACAGCATGAGAGACCTACCACAGCACTAAGGCCATGCTGCTGTCCCAAAAAGATGGAAGATAAATAGAAGCTCTTCCATTGGCAAACTGATGCATGTTCCATCCCAGCAGAAGAGATGAAATGGCAGAGCAAAGCAAATCTCTCTCCTCTCCATTAATATACTTGTAAATACTCTGGAGGGGAAGAAAAACTGTGCCCCACTCCCAGAGCATGTCTGCCTCGAATTCACAGTGCTCTGCTGGGCACCTACTGACCTTGGCAGTGTCACAGGACTAGTGTTTGTCTAAAAAAGGAACCTCCTTGTGAACAGGCTCTTTGCTTTGGGAAACACAAAGCAGTCTTGTCTTCCAAGTGTCCAAGCCTTCTTTTCATGTCTGTTTAGTCCTTCAGTAGCATTTATTTTTGGCCTTGAGAGAAAAACACAACTCCACATTAGAGGGATGGTGTTCAGCTAAACCCACAGGCTGCACCACCCTTTGCTCCCCCCTTACAGGGGAAGGCAGTGGAGGAGACCAACAAAAAACAAGAGAAAAGTCTATCTCCTGTTGGGTACAAAACTGCTTTTGCCTTCTAGTGAAAAGGAGCAGAGCATCCTCAGCAGCACAGAGCAACTGGCCAAACAGGCCAGAGCCTGCATGCCTGAGGCTTTTGAGTAACAGTAATAACAAGTCCAGGGGCTTCATTTCCATTTGTCTTCATTTTCAAAAGCCTTTCCAGTTGAGATAACTCAGAGCAGAGAGACACCAATGATCCACATTGTTGTTTTGAGTTTGTGGTGGGTCTAACTCTGGCAATGCCAGACTTCAGCACATCACCTATAAATGATACCAAATCAGAAACACGCCCTTTCACACTGCCCACAGCCCTTCCAGCCCCTCAGGACAAGGCTGCTCATGCTGTGTGAGGGAGCTGAGGAGGGGCTGCAGGTCACCACTGCCTCCTGAGCCAGCTGCAGGCACATGTCCACCCTGTCCCAGGTAAGTGCTAAGCCAAAGTGCTCAGGCTTCCAGTGGATTATGCTCACCTGCTTAACTCTACAGAAGAGGTATTCCCAGACCCAGTGCCAGCTTTGTCACCTCCAGCAGAGTCTCATGACTGTGTGTGGCCTGAGGCAGCTGCAGAAGAGCCATCTAAGGGCTCACGAAGCTGAAGCCTGAGGCAGAAAGTTCAAGGCAGAGGTTCTGTATGGACAGTGTTTGTGGTCAGGACCAGCATTCCTTCGGGGAGAGGCAGAGAGGAGAGCAGGACTGCCTCAGGAGCTCTCCTGATGGGATCTGCAAGAAGAAATAAGCTCATTTTGGCCACAAACTATGGTTTGGGCCACCCATCAGCATTCAGCATCCCAGGTCAGGGAGTGCTCCCTGCCTATAGCACAGTGACTGAGCTGGGCTCCTGGAACAGTCACTAAAGCATCCTGCTCTTAACCACAGCCCTGCTCCCTGAAATCAATGGGACTCTGGCCACAGTTCTCATTCATCTCCTCCTACATCCATACCTTATCTTTTAGGTCCATTGACTTCAGTGATTGGAGCTGTCAGGCCCTGGATGTCCATGAGGGTGTGGCTGGGCCCAAAGAAATGGAGGCGGCAACTCCTAGAGGACAAAAACTGCAATCCGTGTCTGCCTCACACTGAGCGAGTTAGGGGAATATTAACAACGCTTCACTCAGAGTAAGTGCTCCTGGATGCCTGGCTGACTTTGGCAAGGGGCACTTTGAGAAGGATAAAACTGCATTTTCATTCCTGAGAACCCTCCTCCAGTAATAAGATGTGCCCCATGGGATGCTGGTAACATATTGGTATTGTCTGCAGAGTAGCTGGGGGCTCAGGGCTGACATTGCTAAACTGTACACATGAACCACCACTGAATGTCACCAGTCCAGACCCAGGATTTACAAACACACACACAGTCACAGGTAGGCTGTCCTCCAATTAGTCTGGAAATCTAAAAAAAAAAAAAAGAAAACAAACCCAACCCAAACCCCTCAGTAATTTTGTATTCTTTCCTTTGCATATAAAACATCATTAAAATAATTAGAAAAACAGATGCATTGTATCAGTAACTGACAAATTAAGAATTCAGTCATGGTTGTTCAGAAACCCACTGCCTCCTTGCAGTACCAATAATGATTATTTATAGCCTGCTCTGCAAGGAAAACAATCCAGAAAAACGGAATGATTATAATGTAATGCACTCATCCCCAGGGAGAAGTCTGGTGCAAGTTGCAGCCGACATCTCATACCATTTTCTTGTCTTGAATTTTAAACTTTATTGTAAGTACTGTTTGTGTATTTTGCAGAGAATGTCTCAGTTCCTCTATAACAAGTACCCATTTTATTCCTGCTGAATTTCATTGAACTTACTCCTGATTTATAAGAGACAGATCCATATTACTGCTTTATAGAGCAATCTCTTAGCTGCCTATTCACAAGGATGTGCAGCCTGGCAAAAGAATGAGCTGAGGGAATGAGCTGGGTGGCAGATGAGCTATTACTCTCAGTGATATCACCATAGCATCTGGAGCAGTTACACGCAGCACTAACACAGGGTATGAGAAATTCTCTGCTCTCAAAAAGAGCTAACAAAGAAAATACACAGAGGGTGGGAGCTATGGAAGAGTCATAGAAAAGAGGAGCTGCACAATGTCACATCGCCAGCAACTGAGAGAGGCAGGAGCAAAGTCCTCATCTCAGCCCCCTCCAGCTTCATGCTGCCTTTGCTCATTTCTGGTTCTTCATCTGGATATGATGCACCTTTAACTGGAAGTAAAACTCAGAAAAAGAAAGTAATTTCTTTTCTTATTTGCTAAGAGAACTGGCTTTCTGCTGGTTGTGCAAACAAATTCTTTCCCATGATTAATACCTGTCTCCTGTGCTGAAGACATCAGTCTCTGCATGGATCAAACCTTAATGAAGCAAAGCTCTCTTCTCAGAAACGAACATTTCCCATTTTCTTCTCAAGCAATCCTCCTCACAGTTGCCCTTGTTTAGCCCTATGATAATTTTATGATGCACTCTCAACATAACTCACAGTACTTCTAATTATTGTGTGCCACAAGTGTTTATGGAGCCATTTTTTGTGGCAGATACCAGCCTTTAGCCATTTCACATTTCCTGTTTCACTGGAGCCAATCACTCACTGTTCAGTACTGAGATGTAAGTCCCTAATTAATTTATACACAACAAAGCACTTCAGTCATTGCAATGAAACCATAATGGAGAACAGATCATTAGCAAAAATTGGCTATCAAGCATGGAGAAATTATTTCCTTTTCATGTTTCCATCAATATTAAGATTGATTAATCATCTTGCAAAAAAACCCTCCCTAAATACCAAACTGCCTTTACACTTTTCCACCAATGCTGGGTGGGATACCTGTGACAGCTGTGTTTTCTCTCACAGCAAGAAAACCTCTCTGATATGCTGAGAAGAACTGGGGACTTCACAGGGGACCAGCTGAACAACTGGTTCAACTCTACTCATATTCTCTTTATTGAAACAGAATATAATACCCTGGTTTTAACAAAAAGAAATCGAGATTAAATTCAATATATTCTGAAGGAGTGAAAACTCCTAGCAACAGCTGAAAGGGAAGTGGAATCTATAAATGCCTCTTTCATCTTTATCAAATTACTATTCAGTGCAGTTACATTTATTAGTAACAACATCCCTTAAACCACATTGTGAAAATCCATTAGCAAGAAATGCTTTAAAATGTTCAACAGGCTGTAACAGATGATTTACTAAAAGTTAAAGCAATTAAATACTATGAACACAGTGGGCATTTTCATGGGCCATGGAGCTTGGCAGGGGGACATTATGATATGATCAGAAATGGACAGTTTGCATAGCATAACTTCTTAATTCTATCGTCTCCATTAGCAAGGGGAAAGGCAAGCCAAGAGTATTTTCTGACTTTTCTTTCATCTCACTTCCATATGTACTCACCACTAAAATTCCTGATGGGCATTCCAAAGTCGTCACCTGTGGCATTTGCTACACACTGAGGTACCAGACTGCTCTGAATCAGGTTTGGAGAGGAACCTGTGAGAGCAGATCACTGCTCCAGAGGAAACATCCTCTGACTGTCCCTAACCCTGACAAGAAGAGTCCTCTAAGAAGTTGTTTAATTGTTCCCATGAGGGTGTGACCAGGGGGACAATCATTGCATCGTTTTCTCCTTCAGCACACCCTGCACTGGCCCTGGAAATTCTCATATTCCCATCCTGTATCTCTTTACTTGTTCTTTTAGACACAGTTGAAATGCCGATCACTGCTGAGCAAACACTGTGAAAGAACTGGATATTGACTCTAAATTCAGGTGGAGGATTCTGTCGTTATTTTCCCGCAAAAAAACCCCAAACCATTCCTGACTTTGCTGCACACCCTGCAGCACAGAAGGTTCACTCACGTCCTGGGGGATCGTTCCAGAGGGGCAGACTGTGAGTCCTTCCCTGGCTGCTTCCAGCTTGGAGAAGAGAACAATAATGGCACAGAGAGCTCCGCTCATTCCCCAGCCGTGACTGCGGCCATCGCAGCCTCCCGCTGCACCAGTGGAAGGAGTTTTTGATGACATTTTCTTTGTTGCTGCAGAAGGCAAAGCCTGAGTAAGGGATTATAGGGAAAGGCGAGGGAGAAGGGGCAGGAGATGCAACCACAGCCATGGAGGGAGTGAAACAGCAGCTCTGGGGTCTCTGTGCACTTCTGGGCTGCACAGGGGATTGCTGTGGGCTGCAGTAGGTTTTGGCTGACGTGTTGATAGATCAGGCTCCCCTTCCAGATTTGATCATTCCCTAAATCCATAAAGAGATGCCTGAAGCAGGTAAGATTGTTTCTGAGGCAGATACACACAGTGCAGCCCAGTCCCCTCCAGAGTGAAAAGCTCTTTGCACGTCTAAGCTGTAGGTTTAATTCAGCCCAGCTGACAGACAGACCTGAGTCACAGGACAGCCACCCTTGTGTTCATCTGCTCCCCTGGGGCCTTCCACTCAGGAGCACAAAGCAGTGGCAGAACAAATTTGTGGCAGAATGTATCTTCTGTAGTCGCACACGAGCCAACTTGTTAGATCATTTTCTGTCCCAGCTGAAATTGCAGCTCTGTGATTGCCTGTGATTGAGCAGAACTAAAAACCACATAATTACACAGGCCAAGGCACAGACATCGGCAGCTACAGATGCTGGTGCTTAGCTGGGAAAGTGCAACACACGGTGGGGAAAAGAAAGTTGGAAATGATGTGTACATTGCACTTCATCCCCGCTGCAGAGCTTTTGGCCTTCAACTTGCGCAGAGCAAAAGGTTGGAATTTCTCAGGTGTAATGACAGATTGTGTGGCACAAAACATCAAAAATTGTGTCAGTGCTTGAGCTGGTGGGTTCAGCTCGCCCAGCCAGATGAAAGCAGTCTGGACTAACACTGGTGAGACAATACTTGGCATCTCACAGGCACATCATTCTTGGCTGTAACATCCCCCTCCTGGTTCATGTTCTGTTTTCTCTGTTGTTGACCGCCAGAGATGGAAGAAAGGGGTTGGACAGGGAGAGGAAAAAGAGAAGGCAGTGAATGGCACTGGGAGCAAAAGAGAGGCCTGAAGGAATGGGAAAGAGAAGGAACAGCTGTGGGGCTGCGAGGGAAATGGAGACAGGGAATGAAACAGATACACTTCCCCTTTGGGAGGGTGGGATGAGCCAGTGTGAACAAAATAGGGCTAAAATGAAAGGGAGGAAATCAGAGAAGAGAAGAAAGATGGAACAAGTGAGATCGCAGAGAACAACAGGAAGCAGCACTAAGAGGACAGAGATGAAAGCTGGGACATGTTGGGGGAAAGCCAACTGAAAAAACCTTCAGGAATATTATGCAAATGAGAGAGAATTGGAAAAAAGTCCTATGAAAATGCCAGCAACCCAACTGCTGAAACTCCTGTACATTTATGTCACCATCACACACAGATCAGCACCAGGGGAGGAGGTTTGGGGTTGATTTTTAATTACATGGAAAGGCTTTCAGCGATGCAGAACATGAACTTCAGCTCTCACTGAAGTCAGAATGGTTCAGAGGTGCTTACAGACACAGGAACACAAGACCCAGCTTGATAAAGCCCATGAAATGGGGAGCTACCTTACAACCTTGGGAACAACAGCCTTTACCTTGTCCAACTCCCACCTCGAGACCCTGGGTGATAAGGAGCAGCACATGCAGGGAGGGAGCCCAGGGCAGGGACACTGCCCAGCCCTGCCCTGCACCACAGCAGCCATGATCCTTGTCCCCGATGAGCAGTGAGGTCCTTCATTTACATGTCTAAGCTTCAATAGGGGTAAGAGACATCCTCTTTGCTGCTTGAAGTGAAACGTTTGGCTTATTGGCACAGCTTGTTTAATTTGGCTGTTAGTGCTCAGTCAGTGTTATTAGAGAAAGCAATAAAAACGCATTAAATTCAAGGGACTACATTAAAACAACACAGAGTTTGCAATGCAAACCAAAAAAACCAGGAGGGCTGAGTATGGAGACAGCCATTCCCTCCTTCAATCATCCTCTTCTCCCTAAATATGCAGAGTGTTATGGTGGAGGGGTGGAGGGCCCAGTGGTCCCCATTCACTGGGGAAGTGTCAGATCTGTATCCAAGTCTGGCTCCTTCCCCCAGTGCCAGGGTGGCTGCTGAGGTCATGAGTGAGGGTAGATATTTCACACTGATGCAAGATTAAAATTTAAAAGCACTGAGCTCCCAGAACTGAACTTCTGCCAGAGTTTTCCTTCAGTGCAATCTCCCCAGAGGCAAATTGTGTCCATCCCCAGCCATATCTCCCTCCAATCTACATAAACCATCATTAAAGTGCACCTAAAGTGTTCTTCCTCTCCACACATCGCTGTTGAGCTGCTTCTAGACTGAGTTCTTACACTTGCCGTGTTTTTCCACTGTTTTCTTGTGACCTATAATAAAGGGCAGGTCCCCCCACCACAGAGAGGCACTGAGACATCAGAGTGACACACATCATCTGCCCTGGCTGGTGCTCACTGCTTGAGCCCAGCTTTTGCAGCTCCGTCAGATTTCTTGGTTCCTGCTCTGGCCTTGAGATCTTTAACTTGCCCATTTTATTAAGTGATCTGAGCCACAGCTGTGTTCCCACATTTCTCCTGCACCATGAAAACCACAGCTAAATGCTACATCTGGGACAATGGCAAGGTGATTGTCGTTAAGCCTGGGATTCCTAAGGAAACAAAGCTTTACATGTATTCACTCTGTGTGTGTGTATGTGTCTGAGTAGTTCTAGAACAGCATCAGAGAATTTCAACACAACAGAGGAGAGGATCTCTCAAGGCTCTGAAGCTCCTAGAGGTGACTGGAGATGACAACTGGAGGATACAGACACCATTAGTATTCCCTGAGGAAAAGGCAGCGGTGAGTGCTCCCTCCACAGTGGAGACACCACACGGATGAAAGCTCATTAGACCTGCTGATCAGGAAATCACTCCTTAATAATCTCAGTGTGCCTGAACACCTTCTCTTGCTACTCCTATGGGAGCTGGACCCTGCACAGTTGTTACATTCACAGCTTTCCCCACTCACCTGCCTTTCATCCTGAGGCCCAAATTCCAGGAGAAGGGGGTCCCTGAGTGCTACTGCAAAATGGGCAGCAGAGGCAGCAATGAAAAGATCCAGGTGCAAAATGCTGGAACTGCAGCACTGCCCCTCAGCACATCCATTGTTCCTGTCCAGGGGCAGCTCTGAGAACATGGTGTAAATTACAGGAACAGGATCACTGGCTTGAGCAATGTCAGCACGTCCCTTTGAGGGCATTCACTCCCCTATGCCATGAAGTGACAAGTTATTATTTAACAGCAGGCCTCACAGGAAGAATGTTTTTCTGTATTCATGGCCTCTAACAAGCATAGCAATTGTTTACTGTATTCTGAGCAACCCAACAGTAGCTATAATGTAATAATTATAGAGAAACCTTCCTAAAAATGTATTTCCAATGCATCAGCATAAATTCAGCTGGCATTGAACACATGAGTTCAGCCCAGCTTGAGAATCAGATTGTGCACTACGTTTTGTGCAGCTGTGCAAGGATTCCGGTGTGGAGCTCTGGACCAATGCCTTGCAGTGATGGAGGGCAGGACAAGAAGCAGCACAGAAACAGACAGAAGAGCCACAGGTTCTTTTCTCTGTGGTCAATGACAACGGGAAACACCAGGACCATTTTCAAACTGGATAAACTGAGGGCTTGGAAATCATAACAGCATTTTTTAATCTGGGCGCTGGCTTGTTAGTCTCTGGCTTTAGAGGTTCAGTCTGAGTCTAGGCTGCACCTGTATTTTTCATGGAGATGATTCATTATTATTTTATTTCATCCCCACACACTGGAATAGCATCTAGAGGACCCTGCAAGCTCCTTGGAGGATCCTTCCTTGTGCTCAGCATTAGTGAACTCCAGCTCATGCTACTGTGCCTCAACTTCCTCACCTGCAAATAAGGCCAAGACAAAAACCCCTCAACCTAGGGGTGTGTTCAGGTTTCGAAAACAATTCTAGCACCTTGAAAGAAGGTTTCCCTAGAAGCCCAGTCTGCAATTTATTCCTTCAGTAAAAAATTGTGTGGTTTACAATCCACAATCTGTTTACACTTCTTACAGCTATCTCTCTATAAAGAGCTGGGCTCTGGTAGCTCATGGATTTGGCACAGCTTGTAGAACGAGCAGGCTCACCAACCTTCCACGACACACAGCACTTCTGTGTAACTTTGCAGGCTGTGTTTGACTTGTCTGAACTTGAACAGTCACCACTGATTGATTTGCTTCTAAAAATACCCACCCGCCATGGTTCGAAGTCTGGAGAGCTCTTGTTGATTTAGATGGAGACTTTCTTGCTGGTCAGAGGCTGACAGACATCTGACACCCGGGCTCTGCTCCTGCCTCCTGCCCTGCGAGGGACCAGCAGAGACCCAGGCCTGCTCCACACTCTGACAGCTCTCAGTTCTGGGGCAGGATGAAAGCAGTCCTACACGTCTCTTCTCTTCCTGCATCCCCATTTCCAGGCTCCCCCTGCACTACTGATACTCAATGGGATGATCTGCAGCCACCAGGAGCTGGAAGTGTCCCCATAATGATGGGAGAGCTTCCAGAGGCAGCCACTGCCAGCAGAAGGCATGGCAGCACTCATTGGAGAGAGATGCAGACCCAGTCACTGTCACAACAGCCACCAGGAGAAAAGCCAGGCGTCCACCTCCAGTGGAGGCAGTGGATGTCCTGTTGATCTGTAACCTGTCACTGCTGGCACTTTTGTCACAGCTCCCAGATCCATCATCAAGCCAGCTCTAAGAGAGAACTCCATTAGAGGATAAAAACTACTTTGAGCTCTCTGGAAGACCACAGCTAGACAGTTGCCTATGGAGTACCAGGCTGACAGAAGAAATTAATGGTATTCTGGGAGCATGTGGGACTGGAGATGATCACTGCAGCCAAACTCCACTTTCACAGCTCCACATTCAATCCCTTTTGTACAGGTTACAAAATGGGACCTGGCTCTGCTGCCCTAATCCAAGGTCTTGCAGAACCCATTGTTGCAAGACCCAGAGCCCTCCTTGTTTCCATCTTAAGTGTATTGCATGACAGTTTATAATTATTCTGTCAGCCAAAGATTTCCTTTCTTTTATATAATATCCTTCCTCTGCAGCAGCTATAGAAAGCAGTGCCCTCACTCGAGCTCTCCTGCGCTGAACGACCCACACTCCTTTGGCTTTTCCTTATAAGCACCACTTATTGTCCAGTCACCTTCTAAACTCCACTTTGGATTTATCCTTCCCAAAGATGGATGATGAGAACTGTCCATGGCTTTTCAGATGAAAGTTCAGCTGTTCCTTGTACAGTGGCAGGAGCGGTTCCTCATCTTTTCTGGAAACAGCTTGCCTGATAAACCCTATGATCTCATTTGGCTTTTGTGTTCAGTTTTAAAAGGGGTATAAAGCAGGCTCTCCAGTATTTCACTTCATTTTATTTTAGTGTTTGTTATCTGGAAAGAAGAGGGTAGTTAAACTGCCTTTTTAATTAAATTCCTTTAAATCTTTGAAAACAATAAAGAAAGAAAGATAGCAAACAAAATAAGGCAGAAGAATTACCATGTGTATGACCAGAGGTATTTTTTCCCGTAACACATTTATATATAAATCTCTTTTCCAAAAACTTGCAACATTTCTCAGTTGCTCAGTCTGTCTCCTGGGTAACTTGACACCTCACAAGAGGAGCCTTGTACCTCTGCTCTTTAGTGGGACATGAGTCTTAGGACTCTGTTGAAAGTCTCCTCTAAATAAAGAGTATTCCTAGTTTCTGGAAGGTGAGAAGAGCTTGGGGTACTGCATCCTTCTCCCACTGCTTCTCTCCATCTTCACAAAGCTAATGAAAAAGGCTCTGAGCAGCAGTAACTTCATTAAACCATGGTCTCTTTGGGCACACAGACTCTTTCTGTAGGGAAAAGCTCCAAAGAATTTACATGAGCACGAGATAGTAAATAGGCTTAGGGTTGCTTTAAAAGGGTTCAAATCTGCAGTGTCAAATTTTTAGAGCTCCATAAATTAAAAATGAAGTTGAAAAGCCATGGCTTAGATGAAATAACCTGACAAAGGTCCTCAGCACAGCATCTACAGGATGAAATCTCACGCTTGCACTGGATGTGGAAGAAAAGGGACCTGTCAGAAGCTCAGACCCTGTCATTCCACCAAATCCATGGTGCAATAGTTCTGACCACAATGCAGACATCTGAGCACAGAGCTGCATCCTGCTGCATCCTGTGTCTCAGTGCTGGAACCATCAGTCCCAAGAGACCGGGGCAGCTGGAAGCACCAGTGTGACCAAGTAGCTCATCTGTCACTGCTCCAGCAGGCCACAAGTAGCACAGAGTGGACGTAAAACACTGTAGGTTCAACTCATAGGGCAGTCTAAAACCCCACAATATTAAGTCTGGAATGTGTTTGCCATTTTCACTGGAATTGGGGAATCAGGAAGTTGCTGGTGTGCAGGTTGCTCTGCTTCCTCAGACACCACTGCTTTCCCAGCGACCTCTCAAACACCAAGGCCAGAAACCAAGCTCAGTTATTGTAGGTTGAAGTTAATCCAAAATTGGTGACTTGTCGATTTTAGTAGTTTTAATTTCCCAACTGTCTGCTTGGGTTACACACACACAAAACTTTTAAATAATATGCCTTATCTCTCTCCCCACATAGAAAACCACTGTGCTTCTCTGTCCTTCATAGAGTACGTGACCTTTAGCTGCTCTCCCTTGCATATCAAGTCAAGGGATTCATTCAGCTCTTCAGCAGCTCCAGCCACTGAACTCTCCATTCACATCCCTCTAAAGGCCTCACCAGCTCCTTGATCAGTTTAGAGAGATTTATACTTGTGTGCCCCTTCATATCCTTCCTCCTCAGGCTTTGATTTACCATTGTGGCTTCCTTATCACTCTAAAGCACTTCCTACATGCTTGCCTTTATAGCTCCTGGTTTTCCCTCTTTGAAATCATCTCTGAGTTGTGTTTCCTTAATGGCAGTGGGAAAAATTCGCCCATCAGAGTGACCCGTCCCGGCCTTTGCAAGGAGCTGTGCAAACCTGAGCTCCCGAGGAACGCAGATGGCATTTTGCTCCTCACGCTGGCCCTAAGCACAGGAAGAACTTTCAACCTATATCAAACTTCCTTGGGCAGCTCTCAGACCCTGGCCTGCCTTTACATTTCCTGTGCATTCTCTGAAGAAAATCTTTGTGCCCTCCACAAGGCATGAGGAAATACGATCTTTTTCACCTGCTTTCTCAGTGCCCCCTGTCAAAGAGCCACTCCAGCCCAGCATCACTTTCTCTAGCACAGACAGTTCCACAGCTGCAGAATTTTACTCTTAATTTTTTTCCCCCTCGTGGGTTTTGTGATCTGTTCATTACACAGTTTTTGTTACCCCATTAAAAACACAGGACTAATGGGAAAATGCAAGGTTGTGCTGGAAAGGACAGTGGCTGGGGTGACCACCACCCTAAGGATCCCCATTAGGGCCTCTTGGGGTCCCAGGTGAATTGATCTGGACGAGGATGGTGGATCAAAGGGAGCCACAGCCCCCTCAGTGCTCAGCTGCTCCTTGGCTGGACCCAAGGTTTGAGTTCCTGATCTTTTAACTCAGCCTTTGAAGTTACTTTCACATTCATTCTCCTGCTCCTAAATATTCCCCTCCGCAGGGATTAAAGCTGGTAGTAAAATATCTCACAAATGTTTACGATCACTATTACACCTGTTCCTAGACGAATTTCACAGTCAATTGAGTCACGTTATTCTTTTCATATTGGCCTTTCCTGCCCTGGTATCCAGATTTCCCAATCACACAAACCAAGAGAGAGCCCTGGCAGGTTATGAATTCAGAGCATTCTTTAAAGTGTTTTAAACTCAAATCCTCACCAAATGCAGACATGCAAGCCAGGCAGATAATGAGATGTCTTCAATCAGCTGAACTGCAAAAAAAAGAGGGAATGTTTCCTGTAAACATTGCTTCTAAAGCACTAGGATGTGTATGGCCAAGAACTCAAGCCAGCTGCTATAATTTCTAGATCAATTTTACCCAAATAAAGGCATCCCTACTCTATATCACACCGCTTTGATCCTTTAAGGAGGAATTTCAGTTACCAGTATGAGTTCATACTGATCTGGATACAGCCAATACCCTAGCATGCAAGAGGCTGGGCAGAAAAGCAGGGGGGAAATTTAAGCTTTTTTTGGCATTTATTCAAGCTGAATTTCCCAATAGAGAAACAAAAGCTCGGCACTCATGGGTGAAATTCCCCCATGACAGAGTAAGGCTTGTCTGTCAAAGAGGAGTTAAGGCAGGCACAGTCAGGCCATTTGGAATTAGACTCTACAAAGTCTAGCTAGAAGCAGGAATAGGAAACAGAGCCTTTGAGAGTCCCCTACTCCCATCAAAATCACCTGGAAGTCCCAGGTGCTGTAAGGAGAGGAGAGTCTCCATTTGTAAAATATTCCTGGCCAGAGTTCAATTTCCATTGTGATCAGTCATTGCCAATCAACTTTCAGTCCCTTTTCTCCTGTAACCTACTTCAGCTGTTAGCACCAAGCAGCAATAAAACCATATCCATGTTCACTCAGAAATCACATTGAAATTCCTTCATGCAAAGGGAAAAGTTGCACATCCTACACATCAGATTTCACGTGGGAACATCCTTCAGACTTCCAGCATAGAAGAATTTTTCAATAGGGAAAATCAAGTCCTATAGTAAAGGCTGACCTAATAATTACATTCACAAGGATCATTTCCCATCTCTGAATGTCCGTGAAATTGTCATAGAGATACCTCAGCTATATCCTCCTCTTGTTCTAAGGAAAATCTTATCCACTGAGATACAGTAACTTCCAGCACAATGTTCAACAGTTATAGCTCTGTCCTAAAAGTCTAATTGCACAACACAGTAAAAATACATGCAACACGAGCACTTACAAAAATGTACTGCAATGTCAAACAGCTCTGCCAAAATGCCACAATGGCAGGCCTTGGTCCTGCAAAGCCCCACATGCAGTCATGCTGCTTTTTCACACATTTGGAATAGCTTTTCTAAAATCCATGCAGCTATCCGTGGCAAGACCTTTTGCAGGACCAGGGGACTGCTTTACTTGTTCTGCTGGTGGAAAATTAGATCTGTGCACTCCTATATAACCTCTTTAAAACAGTATTGAATTACCTACAAGTTACTAAAATTAGACTAACAAATAAATTACTTTGCAGCCGAACTGATAAAATGTGACTGTTTACATATGATTTAATCCTAAAACTAAGATTAAAGACTACTTCAAACAGAGCCTTTATCCAGTATGTCATATAAAACTCTGTTTGGTTTCAGCCGAGCTGAGAATGACTTTAACAACCTTGTTAATCACAGATTAAGAACAGAAAAGATCCTACTTGGCACCAGGTGTGCCATTAATAACAACTGGGATGCAGGGGAGCTGCAGGATGACCCAGCTCAAGCGCCAAGGAGGAGCTCCAGGGCTGGAGCTGTGCCACGCCTGGAGCACAGACACGGCCGGGCACAGCAGCTCCAGAGCAGCCCGTGGGGACAGCAGCTCCCGAGCCCCCCCTTCTCACACCAGCTCTGCCTGAAGTCTTCTAAGCCTGTAGTGGATCCACTTGAAAAGTCAGCAACTAACCCTGGGAATCCAAAACTGCCAAAATCAGGGGTTTCTAGCCCTACTGAAATCCCCTCCCTCTTTGTTGGTTTGTGTCTTGGATGAAACAAGGCACGAGGCTGATGTTCCTCACCTTTCTCTTGGCAAGGGCACCATGGGCATGTGTTTAAATATGTGTTAAGGTCCTCGTCCATCCCTGGGAAAGCCCAGCACTCCAGAGGCACAGGCAGAGGTTGAGCACAGCCTTTGTTGGCACAACCAGTGGAGCTCCTGCCACCTTCCTCTCTTGAGCACACAGGCACCTGGCACCAAGGCCAGGCTCAGGGCCAGGCACCTGGGCACTTCTCACGGCAGCTGCCATCTGCCAGCACCTCACCTGGCCATCCCTTTACCTTGTGACCTCCCTCTCTCCAGGGGACTCCTCTGCAGTGTACTGGAACAGCCACCCTATGCCCTCCAGCTCTCCCCTCCAAGAGCATCTTTCTGCTGAGGTGGGAAATCAAGCCACTCTCAGGTTAGAGTGTGGTCCATAGCTGACTTGCAGGCACTATCACGGAACAGATGTGAGGTGGAAATGGGCCGGAGTAGGAAGAAGGTCCAGGCCTACAGGACCCCGAGCCTCAAGTGAAGCCCTGCAAGGTCCTTTCCACTTACCCAAGGCAGAATTCCAGCACCACAAGCTCTCCCAACCCCACCAAACCACACAGGGAGAAGAGAAAATCTGTTCCACATTAAACATATCTAATAATCATTTTTAAGCACAACCACAAAGGCTTTGCCTAAGCAGCCCTTCTCATATTTACCTCCCATGTAGTCCCAAGGTCCCCCAAAAAGAAGCAGAGAGACTTTGCACATCAGAACAGTCTGGTTGCAACAGCTGCCCTGTGTATATGCACTGGACAATGACAAGCTTTCCCACCAAAAACCCACTACAGAAACTTTGCAAGCCCGTCTTTTAGGTTTTACTCTTGCTCTGCAAAATCCAGGTCTATATGGGCAGCACACAGCACACTGGGATGGCATCCAAGGATCTAGTTGGCATTGCCAGCCCCAGCTCACCTCCAGCACGTGAAGTCAGCACAGCCAGCCTGACTGACCACCTACAGGTGAATTACCTCCCAGTTGTTTGTTGTAGTCAAGACAGAAAATAAAGGGGGGGCAGACATTTCTTTCCCTAGGATCATTTTAGAAGATGTTTGTCATAAATCTCCCGAAGGTAAAAAGCAGAAGAAAATATCTGGAATCCTCCCTTCTGCTGTGCAGTAGATAAGCTGTGATTCAGCATGAAAGTCCTTCCGAGTTTTCACTAGTTCCCATTACCACAGTGCCCAAATATCCCATTGTGAAACAAAGTCTCCCCCAGCGAGGTGCAGTGCCAATGCACAAGAAACATCAGGGGGTTTACAAAAGAGAAGAGCAATCCTGGCGCCTGATATTCTGAAAATGCTGTGCAGCCAACCTTTGGAAAGCAATTCCGAAGTCCCTCTCATCAAAACAGAGGCTCCTAAAATCACTTCTCATATTTTATAATGTTGGTCAGATCTCTGCCCTGACAGTTTAGCAGTGGAATTCAAGTTTATGATCCGTACTCCACAGCCTTTACTTGCTGCAATTTACTGCATGTTAAGGCCCAGGCAGTTGCAGAGAGCACGCACAGAATTCTCTTCCTGCTTATATTGCATGTGGTTTGCATTGTTCAGCTTTTATTGTGTGCTCCATGCTATTAATGCCTTGTGCTTCTATAGCATCTCCCAGGTGAAGGACTCAACAGTGTAGAAAGGTAAATGCAGCTGAAGAACACAACCAAGTCTGGCAGAACCCCTCACTCTGTGACTATTTTCACAATTAAAAGTTGGTAAAGTGCTGAGTGGTGCCTTTCTGCTCCTGCAAGAAGCCCATGTTCCTCTGCAAACTGCTGCCAAGCTGGTGCAGGACCAGACTAGTTTATCCCTGCAGTTTCCCTGGCAGGCACTGGGTGAGTCTGAGCTCTCTGCCCTTTCCACAGTGCAGAGCCAGTGCCTGCACGTACCCATTTCCTTGGGAAGCTCTGGAAAAGGGCAAAGCTGAAAAATGCACTACTGTGCAGCCAGCCCTGATCCAGCTCTTCCTCCCCTGAAGTCCCGAGGGCTGTACTAGCATGGTACTGTCAGTACCAGGAAAAAACAAAATTCTCCTGAATTCACCTAAAGGTGTTTGGGAGCCAGGACTAAGTGTGCTGACAATTATTTTCTTTGCACAGAGCTGCCATGTGTTCAGGTCTTCCTGGATAGTTCTATTTTGCCTCATACAAATCATGCATAGCAGAATTAGAAGATTTTATATATTTGCTGAAAAGGTGGAATTTTCCAAGGGAAGTAGAGATAAGCAACTGCTTGTCTAGGATTCCTGGCTATCCAGCAGCCAGTTTGAGAGTAGCCATTGGTGGACTTTTGGCATTCCTGGTTTTGTCACATACATAAGGATCAGCCACACAACAGACACATGGCCCTGAAGATCTGAGCTGGCTCTGTGCTTCTACAAGAATCCCAGTGTCTGAGATTAACCTGTGTGTGCAGATCAATGGCACAGAACACATTCACAGGATGCTTCCTGCAAATGCTGCATTCACTGTGCCAATAGACAGATTTCTGCAAGGAAATATTTACCTCCACTTGGCTTTTAGCAAGTCTTCCTGTACCTCAGCTTGTCAGTGGGATGCTGTCATCGATCCACAAATCCTGCAAACGCCCAGGACAGATATAATTTCAGTTGAATCAAAAAGGTCACCCAAGAGCAGCACAATAACACAACCAACTCAATCACACAGGGTATTTGTCAGATCTTGTTCCTGTGTGTTCTTCTCAAATCTGACTCTCTTTAGATTTTGACTGAGCCATCACACTTCTGCCTGTGCCCCTGGTACTCAGACATATGTTCAGCTTTGGTTAAATTTGACTTCTTGTTATGTTATGCAACTGAGCTTTACTCAGTGTTATCTTTTGATTGACTCCTCCACTATTCCCCTCCCAACGGATTTATCTGAGGCCAATGACAGCCAGCAAATACTTACTAGAACTCTTGTCTTTGGCAGCACATGCTGGCAGTAAGTGTTTTCAGGCAGTTTGAGAAGTGGGTGTCACATTAGCTCACTCTAAAATCTTGACTCACCCTTCACGCACATAATCCCTCCTGCAAATTCTAGGCCATGGATTTTAATAGAGTTTCCAAAGTAGGTGTGAGGGCCGCTGACTGTGCTAATTTCGTTCTTATTGATTTATCTTGTCTCCTTTCATGGCAGCAAATTGTAAATGCTTCCTTTGCTTCACTCGGTGTTTGCTCTCTGTGTGACAAGTCTCTAGCATTGATGGAATGTGTTAGTGGAAAGTGCCTCGATGTCTGTTTTCAATATCACAGAGACACAGCCATCATCTAGTGACAGTCCCACTTTGGGAGAGCTGTCTCGTTCAGCCTCTGCCTATTTACCCAGAGAGGAAAGCTGGGCCCTGTGACGTGAAGACTCCATAGTAAGACACAAATAAAACTCCAGAAGACATTAAATAAACCTGTCTTTAGCACTGGAGGTCAGACTTGCTGCCAGTGCAGGGCAAAGAAGTGGAAGTCCATGGCACAGTAATGCAATAGAGGAAAACTGATGCTTCATTAGTGTGAGCAAAGGCAGCTCCATCCAGCCTTTCATACATGTGTTTAATTAGGGCTTGATCCTGTCCTGAGCCCTGAGAAAGGCCTGTGTTCCAGCTGCTTTTAGTTCTCACTCTTGATTTTAGTACTAATCGCATATTTTTTGCAAATATAGCATGAAGCATTCCCTCTAGGGAAAAGGACACTTAGATGGAGCTACAAAGACCATAAATTTTCTCTTTGGTTATAATTATGTATTACATTAATGTCGTTTTTTAAAGAACAAAACAAGTGATTTAATCTTTATAATTACACTTTTGAAAAAAAGAAATGTTACAGATGCTTTTTGCAGTGTGTTTCCCCTGCCTCCTCCACTGGGAATCCCAGCCTGTGCCTCTGAAGGAGATATGCTGGGACTGGCATTTGCCAACTCAAATCCACAAACTTCTGGTTGTGCCAGTTTGTGAATTACAGACCTGCTGTCTGCAAATGACTGGTTTTCAAAGCAAAGGCAGCCATCATTTCAAAGGCTGAGAAAGAAATCTATCACAAATCAGTGTATGTGCATTTTATTTATAAAGATCTAATTAAATTTTGTTCTGCAATTCTAATATGCTGTTTACACACATAGTGTATATTTTTTCTTCCTCTTTTTGGCCATGAACACAAGCAATATACCTTATAATTCTCTTCCTCTGTAATGTGCTGGGTTTTATGCTGGCAAAGTAACATCTTAGCCTATTGTAGCTTGTTACAGTGCACTATAGAATTTTTATAGTATGTTACAGTCTGGTTTGGAGATCATCCAACCAAGCAATCTGCTTCCTTTTAAAAAATAACATAAAATACTGCATTTTTCATAATGTGTATAAAGCCATGCAGAAATCCAAGCACGGAAAATAAACAGAGCATTGCCAACACCAAGCACTTAGCAATCCTGTTCTAGGCCACAAAATCACAAGTTTGCCTTACAAATCTTGAGATTTCAAAGAAGTGTAATTTTGGGTTTCCTCTATTTGCTCTTCTTCCTTTTAAAACTTTTTGGTTGTTTTTAAGCTCTTATGTACGATCACAAAAATTGTCAATTTATCTTCAGCTTTAAAGAATGCTGAAATTATCACATAATTACAGGATATGAGGAACCAGAGCTTTGAAAAACAACTGTAACAGAATCTATGGTAAAGCTGCAAAAGTTGGTGCCACCGCAGGCTGAAATCCACTACTGGCATAGAACTGACACATCCTCATCTCTTTTAAACCTCTCTGGGATGCTCAGAGAGCTAAGCAGGAGCTAAGACTGCCCTAAACACATGCAGCAGTTGCTTGTCTCCACTTCCCTTTGAAAATTCCCAATTTTCAGCTTATTATTTGACAGGTTTTCTGCTACCAAACCAAACAGGATTCCAGGCTGGAAAGGGTATTTCAAAATAACACAAAATGTTTAGTTCAACCTAAAATATAATTTCCTTTAGCAGAGATTTGAATACTTTTTTCCCCCCAGGAAACACTGAAAAGACAGCACTATTGATCAATCCACAGCAGACACTGCTTCCCCCCAGCTGCTCTGTGTAACTCTCAGACAGGAAGCTGCTCTTCTCACTGCTCTTGTGTTGCTTCAGCTTCCATGGAGAGCCATCCATGCCCTTCCTTAAGGACAGGCCAGTCTGGTGTCACTGAGTGCTTGACCAAACCCACGTGTGTCTGGGGCTCAGCCAGGGATCAGAGCTGCACAAGGGGTTCTGGTGCTGTCGTGGTTTTATGCACAAGAGTCACACAGAGTTCCCACACCTCCAGAGGAGTTACTGTGTTCTTTAGAGGGTAGAGGAAGCACCACGCCCTGTGCAGTGGCACAGCTGCAGCTCCTGTGGAACCATGGCTTGGGAAGGGCTGGGATGCATCCCCATCCTCCACTGCACCCAGATCCTTAAAGTTCACAAGATGGGCCCGCTCAGACTTCCCTGATAAAACAAAAGCACTTCATTGTAGTCAGCAGGCCAGACAAACAAACATTAAATGACAGGTCATCTGTCTTCTGCAGCCCAACCTCAGGCAGGACTCAAAGGCCTTGCAGTAACAACCCGGGTGCCAAGTACCTCTCCTTGGCTCTGCCCTGTGCCTGGAGTCAGCACCAAATCCCGGGCAGAGCAGGGCTCATTGCTCACTGCCCCAGGCTGTCCCGATTCCTGAGACACTCATGGATCTGCTCAGGAATGACCCTGGTGAGCCTTCACCAAAGCATCCAAAACCCAACTGCAGACTGGGGAGCTGGGAACTGATTTTACCATCCAGGGCCAAAAGCACAAGACCTAGTCATGTAAATGATGTGCACAAGGATCCCTTCCTTACATGAGCAGCCCCACAGCTCAGGCAGGAATGCCTGGCTCCACGCATGGATCCATTTACAGATGATTTGTTCTGGAGTACATTAATTAGAGGGCATCTTTCACTGCGGCACTGGTTGCCAGTAGAAGGATTTTGAGCAGCAGATCTATTCTCAGTGTTGACATGTAAGGGTAGCATCACTTCAGCAGTGATAGGAAGGTGTTGAAGGGATAAAGCCCACCCTCCCAGTAACTCCAGCTCTGTAATCACAGCAGGCCACGAGCCAGCCAGGCATTGATTTGCTCTGTTCCACAGCCCCAGCATTAACACTGAGCAAGTGCCTGTGGGATTGCAAAAACCTCGCTCTGTGCTTGGCATGTTCATAGGTAAAAGGCAAAGCTTATGGGAAAGCTAACGAACAAAAAGCAGTGGGGGAAAGATACAGTCTCAGATCCATTTTAGATGCCCAATTCCTACTGACAAATCCCCTGGATTTGAAGGATACACACTGAACTGCAAACTCAGGGCCTCAATGCTGCTGTGGAGTGGTTCACACTGACCTCCCCGAGATCACACAGGGGGTGCACCAAGGCAGGGAAAATCAGGCCTGCTCTGTCACCCTCTCCATCAAAGTACACAGGTGTGAGCCGGACAGCTTCACCTTGCTGAGCCAGAGGCTGGGTTGGAGTGTAGCAGCACTAATGGCCAAGCTCCCATGTCCACAGCCATCACAAGAGACCCGCTCAGTCCCATGGGACATTGTGCCATCAGCTGACAAAGGCCTTTGCTCTAGGAGAAAGAAAGAAATAAAAAAGTAGCATGGTTCTCTGTGAAATTCCATTGTTCCTTAAATGCCCCCTTACATCTACCTCAGGCCACACTGTGAGCCAGTGTGACACATACGAGGGCTGTTTCGCAAGACAGCGTTATGTGTGCCCAGATGTGATCAATCACACAGAGCAAATAACCCTCTCCAACAACCACCCAGTTCCAGCAAGAGCAAATGTCACTCCTGTGCCAGTGGCAAGCCCACAAGCCTTCACACCCACACAAGGAAGGGTCCTCAGAGATCACAGGACTTGTGAGAGAAGGGCCTCGTGAATGCCATCCTAACGCCACATCCCTCAACAGTGAGGGTACTATGCAAGAATGATTTCTGCTCTGAAGAATGAATCAAATTCTGCCCAACTTTCAGGCCAAAGCAGCTCCCACATCCACAGTGAGCAGTGAGGCTCCAGGATTTATCCTAACATCTACCTGTGCTCACAGGGCACTCACAAAGTCATGACATTAATTTGTATGTGGTTGCTACATAGCATGAGAAAGTTGTGGGTCTGCTGGCACAGCCTGAGCTCTCATATAGGATGGAGAGTGGATAAGAGAACAAACTGGGGTCAATACGAAGCGAAGAACTGTTCAGGAATGTCTTGCTGAAATAGCCCCTGAACTCTGTGAAGACTTTGCAAGCAGCACTGTAAACAGCTTTCTATTAGGTTTTGGCCCTCAGCTTATTAAGGGCAAACCCACAATTAAAACAGGCTGCAAAACCAGAGAAAATAGAAGTACAGAGTGCCACAAATCCCCCGAGAGGAGAAATTCTTCATCTAGTGGCCGGGCAAACACTCAGTGCAGATGGAATGGCAGAGGTTTCTGCAGCCTCTTCTGCAAGGTTTCCCCCTGGGTGTCCCAGCCCAGGAGGACAGCTCTCCATGGGAGCCAGTCACAGGGCAGTCTGGGGACAGCCTCCAGATCTGCCTGCAGACAGGCAGGGAGGTGCCTTTCAGATCAACGCTTGTTTCTACAAACCCCTCCTGCGCTGCATGAGCCATGCCCAGGTCCCCACCGAGGGTGGGTGTCTTCAGGCCAGGGCTCAGATCTGAATTGGGTGGGTGAGACAAGATGTTCGACTTGTATCCTTGTAACCTCTACTCTAAACAAAGGGGCAAAGCCATTAAGTAAGACAAAAGCAAATAAAAATTCAGGATGGTGAAAGAGCCTATGCGTGTGGAAAACACGGTATTGACCCAATAGGGCAGGGAGCAAAAATTGCAGCTAAGAATCACAGCTTAGGCCAGCATGGATTGTTCTGAAACAGCAACATATTTAGACTCCTGTGTCACAAAATCTCCTTTTCTCAAGGCAGAACCCAGCAATCTGGGCAGCAGGTTGTCCAGTGGTGCTGGGTGTGAGGACAGCAGGGGTAAACCCTCCCTGTGGAGGAGCCAAATGCTCCAGGAGCATTATCCATAGCAGGAAGTGAGCTACGGCACTCTCCACAAAGAGCTGTCTTGCTAATTGAGCAAGCCAAAGCTTTTCTGGAAGGAAAACAAATATATTTGCAGACAGGCTAAAACAATAAAGGAAAATTTAAAAAGCTGAACAAAGGGACTGCAAAGTCAGTGACAGAAGTTCAAATCTCAGTAGCAGCTGCCTGCGAGTGGGCAGTGGGGGCTGTGCACCAGCCACGCCTCGCTGTCTCCTCCTCACCTGCCCCGCCGGGGAAAGAGGAGGTGCAGCACGAGGCTCCAGAAATCCAAAAAATGTTTCACACAGCACTAAGTTATCAAAGCCAGAATCTGCATCAAGCATTTAGAAAAACGGAGAAGTGCTGAAGCCGCGCAGTCTCCTTGGGGAGGAGCCAAACGCCAGGGAAAGACGGAGCTGCCGGGAGGAGACGCACGAGGGGCACCTGGGACTGGAGGTGGCTGCGAAGGCACCCGTGAACACGGCTGGGAGCAGGGAGCCTTGTCCCTCCCTTCGGAAGCTGGAAAGATTACACAGCCTCATCATAGACCCTCTCCAAACAGAAGGATGACTTTATTCCTCCTGTGGTTCAAATGTCTGAATCAGCTGTAAGGCTGCAGACCTACAGGGCGGGAATGTAAAATCCTGAATCCTGTGAGACCTTGTTGTCACCTTGAGGCATTGTCTGGTCACAGGAGCATTGAAGAGGACACTCAGCAGGGAAATTCCCAGTGCTCCATTGTTCTTTGATACCCAAACCTGCAGAATGAAGGAATTAGTCATAAAGAATGTGGCATAGCAAAATACATTTTTCCAGAAGAGACCCATTTACAAGTGGCCATTTTCTCCAACACACACCACAAGCCTTTGGCAGATATTTAAGGATGATCATACAGAGATTCTCATCTTCTAGGAAAATTACGATGTGCCTAAATTCATTTATATTTCCTACTTCTAAGCCTCATTGTAAAGAAGTGCTTCTATCTGCATTTCCTTTAATGCCACAAGAGAGGGGTTTCCTCACAGCATTCACAGACAAAATGCTCCAAAGCACCATTAATGGAGCTGCCTTCCAGAGCTGTGGAGAAGCTGGAGGGAGGTTGGTGCCTGGCATCTGGGAATGGAGTGAACAGCCCTAGAACTGCTTGCCTCTGGAAGCAACTACTTAATGCAGGAACCCACCTAAATCCCGGTCTAACTGCTAAATTAGATGTTAATTATTGTGTTGATATTCTGTTTTCCCTGACCCTTGCAGTTGGAAGTGCCGCCTGTTGCACTCCATTGCTGCAGCACTGCTCAAGATGCTTCAGCCAAGGCAGAGGTTGGTGTGATTAATCCAGACTGTCTCTTTTCACACACTGTGGGCCACATTTGTGAAGTAAAATCCAGAGTCATTCCTTTGACATAACACATTTCATAGGCATGACTGAAAACTACTGGCTTATTTCAACAGGAAATAAGGAATTCTGGATTTACAGCAGTGAGACTAAAAGAAAAGTTAGAATTCACCTGTCTTTGACAATTAATTGGGAGGAATACAAGGTGTGAATTTAAAGCACAGTAGTTATTACTGAATTGTTCCTCAAAGATACTCTTCGTTCTGGAATAAAACAGTAGAATTTAGGAATAAGTGTTCCAGAGTAGTATTGTCCTATTTTGCAGCTCTGGAGTAACAAGTCTAGCAGTGAAGATTTAGCAAGATGGCCATTTTATGCTTTACCTTCTGGCCATCAGAGAAACTCCCACTTTATTTTTTTCGAACCCAGCTGACTCTCTCCTGAAAAAAGTTTCTGTTTATAAATGCAGTGAGAAGTTCTACAGGGCTCACCTGCACCACTTCCTTTCAGCATTAGCTTTTATTGCTTTTCTTTAAAGTGGAAAAAAAAAAAATCACACAGCAAAGAAAACCAAGCATTTGTAGGAGTATGGCAAGGTTTTCCATACATGCTTTCCCCATGAGTCAGGGTCCATCCTGTGCACTGACACATCCTGCAGACTTGCTCCAACTCGTGGGGCAAAGCCGTGGGTGTGCACAGCACAGGGAGACACCCAGAGAAAACAGAGGGAAAACTGCATCCCAGGAGCTGCCATGGGAGACACAGTTCCCCAGGCATTTTCTCCCAGGGTATCAGTGTGCTGGCTGCTCACTTTGCTCTGCACTATGGAAACCGTGGAGGTGCTAGAAAGCAGCTCTGTGGTGATGGGCTTAGGACGTTTGGAGGAGCTCTGACAGCTCTGAGAGGCTGCAGTTACAATAAATACCCCTGTGCATCTCACAGCTTCTGCTGAAACTGGGAAACTCAGGTTTCTCTAAGCTTGAGGAGTGATTCCAGCTGAGGTTGTGCATACAGAGCACATGGCTGTTCCCACAAGACACAACACCTGGACACATTTATCCTGGAATAAAATGTGACTTGATACTACCCACTTTACTCCCTTGGAGAGTTCAGTTGCACTGGCTTTAAAAGCCAATGAGGGTAACACAGAACAACGCTCTATTTATTCCACAATGAGTTGTGCAGGAATACAGATGCACAACTACAGAATGAGTCCATCCCTAAAATTAAACCTAGAAAAGCACACATTGAATTGGGTATATTAATAACCAGTATGTATCATTTCAGTGCTCAGAGGACCAAATGGCCTCCTGATTTGGACAACTTGGATGACTATCTGTCAGCAAGATTTCCTCCCCAAAATATTGTTATCTAATCTGAAAGCTAGGCAGATATTTCAGTGGCTTGGACTGTGATTTACAGCCTGGTGTATCAGTCCAAAGCTCCTGAATGATCTTAATTAAACTCTGATGGTGAAAAATTAATCACCACAGTTATTTTATTATGCATGACCAGTAAAAAAAATACTTCAAATTTACATAATGCCTAACAGAAAATTATTTAGTAGTCAAATTGAGACTCAGATTATTATTAATTATTTAACTTGTCCTTTTATCATTGGGGAGGAACAGGCAACATTTTGGCACCAAGTTTCTGGACAGCGAAAGGGAAAGGGCTGCTTTGGTATTTTTTTCTACCTTCTCCCACAGGTGGCCAGGCTCCATACCTGCTCCAGTCCACTGCAATAATGCCCAGTGTCTGCTCCTCTGCCCAGAAACACTTCTTTATCAGCACTCTGTCTCCAAAAACCATTTTCCCAGCAATATATAACATCCACTGTATGCCACTAATTAATCTCCAAGCTGTCCCTGCCTGGAAACGATTTGTTCTTGGTGCTGAGCAGGGCTATGTGCAGGTTTCTCAAACAGGCAGAACATGGTGGGACAGGAGCTCCTGTGCAGATCCCTGCCCGGCAGGTGCTCCCGAACGAGCCCTACTTTGTGTCACCATCACATGCACAGGACTCAGCTTTACCATTTCCACCTGCCCCCTTTGGGATGTCTCTGACACGAACTCTGCACGGGACTGCTGGATGAAGTTGTTTTCACCTTGAGTCCCTCCAAGGCCCCTGGGTGACAAATTGAGCCTCAAAGCAGCAAGTTGGTACCAGCCAAGCCCCTACCCCGCTGCTGGGGTGAAACAGCAGCTCTCTCCACTCCCTGTGTGTTGTCTTGACTACTCTCTGAATGAAAAGTTATCCAGGACATCCTCACAGATCTCTGTGACCTCCTCAGCTCATTGCAACATCTGAGTTACTGAAGAACCAGGCTCTTCCTCTGAGGAGATGAACAAACTCCTCCTTGAGGTACACTTAAGTGGAGTCAGGGAGAGACACAGCCATGGAAGGTCTTCTCAGAAACCTCCCCCAGTCCTTCCCCCACGCTCCATCCGCAGGTTTTTCCCAAGACACTCCCTGGATGGCTGTGCCAGGAGCAGGCCGTGCGCTGGGCTGGCCGCCTGCACGCGGTGGGGGCCGAAAATCACAGAATCACAGCACGGCGTGTGCCGTGGCACCCGCTGCTAACAGGGGAGCAAACTGACAGGGCTGCCCACATATAAATGCTTCAATCCAGAAGAGAGCCCCCAAGGTGAAGACAACAACCTGCTTTATCAAATTATCACCTTCATGAGCAAAGATTGCAAATAACAGACAATCGTGTGGGCTAACGGCTTGGAACAAGGTAAAACAGAATATGGGCTGGCATGAACTCTGCAAAACACAGTAGACTATTTATACCGATATTCCTTAAGAATACCTATAAGCAATGTTGAAATTGAGAAAGTATCCCAAGGATCAGCTTCACAAGGAAGTCAGGGAGCACCTGGCAAACTCTTACGTGCTGCACTGCATTTGCAAGCTAATCTCAAAAACAATTACACCACGGGAGCCCTTACTACGAGTTTCATCATCTGAGAGAAATCATTGGCTCATGATAATATCAGCCAGAGACGAGCCCGGATGCTCCTCTGTAGCCCTGCCGAAGTGGCTCCCAGACCGTGTGGGGTAACATCGCTCTTCACTCCTCACACTGAGGAGCCACAGGGGAGGACTGAGCTGCTGTGCTGCCCTCAGCTCCACTGACACACACAGCAGGCACCCTTGGCTCTCAGAAAATGAAACTGAGGCAGAGATTGATTCACAAAAGAGGTCAAAGACCATGTACAGAGACAGCAGCTTGGAGATTCCAGATCTTCTGGCCATCTACAACCTCACCAACAGGATGACCACACAGAGGAAATTTCATTTACAAGTGCTGTTCCTACTGGTCTAAGTCACCAAGGTGACAGCATGTCCTGACACTGCCAGGGCCACCCCGCCAACCTCCCCTGCAGTAGGACAGGCAGCACTTCCAGGCCTTTCTAAGTAGAACGGGAAGTGGGAATGTAACACCATGGAGTAATTAGACACAATTAAACCCCCTCATTTGGTAGCCCCAAAAGACACGCCCCACCTCACAACATGTCATGTGCCTATGCCAAAGTGCCACTGGATGAAGACTCAAAGGATGCTAAGGCTCCTCCTAAAGAGGACCTGTCCCAGAGGAGGGATGTTAGTCAGGGCAGTATATATTTATACATCGGTCTTCAGAGAACAGCAATGCCCACTTGTCCTCAGATCTTTGTATGCCTGGGGAGAGGTTTCCAGTTACACAAATTTATTGCAGGGTGACACCCAGAGATCTGGTTTCTTGAGAGAGATAATGAAGTCCAGGACTTTCTGGCAAGGAGCAGAAATGTCAGTGTGACAAGCTGATCGCTTACTATACCATAACTTAATACATCCTGTGCGTGTTTGGGAGGATGTTTTTGATGAACTGGCAACCCAAATTAGCAAGGAATTTTTAGCATGTGCCTGGTCTTCTCATACATCAGGTATGAAGATTCACCTTGAATGGGAAGATCATTCCCTGAGCATGACTCCATTTGCTCTAGCACAGCAGTTTATGACTCCAAGGTGCTTGGAGGGATGAGTGGAGAGGGGAATGTCCGCAATTATTCAGGGAAAGCAGATGCTATCAGACAAGGCTGTACCACTGGCTCCTCTGAGCAGGGCAGCACAGACAGCTCCCAGCATTGCCTCTTGGTGACCTGGACAAAAAATGGACAGCAATATCCTCTTTTCCAAACAGAAGAGGACAGTTTGGGAGTGATTTGGAATGCTGCCTGATCCCAGACAGTTAACTAAGTCCTTCTTTTGTAAATCCCTATAAGAGCAGGAAGCCAGGTTGTGATCGTTTGCTTCCAGTGAAACCAAGGACTCTGCAGGGGCATTGCAATAATAGAATTATCCTGCAATGGTGGACTTAAATATTGCAATGGTGGAACACAGAGGGAAGAAACAGGGTGGCTGACAGGAGTGTGGGCAGTATATAATTCAAACTGCAGAGGAGGACAGGTTTATGCCTACAGCTTTGTTATCTCACTGCAGTCAGATCCTGTTTACTAGACTGACAAACACAACAGCTCAAGAAGTGAAACTGTTTACTTGTAGTAAACTGCTGATGCTCACAGCTTTTGCTCCATGTGCCTCTCGTGTTGCTTTCCCATCCTTCCAAATATAGTCTTCTGTGACAGGCAAGATCTGGGAGGCTTTTAAGCAGGAGTCTCCTCCCAAAGGGCACCGTGCAGTGCAGTTTGGCCTTTACATATCACTGGCACTCAGGATATTGAAATCATCTTTCTGGAGATTAGACAGGAACCCATACAAACTCAGAAACAGGCAGATTAATTGCTAGGAATAATATTACCAAACCTGTACACCATGTGCAGTGCATGCTTGTGCAGGATGTTTATTTGTGCCTATGTGTGTATCTTTACAGAGTAGGCTGAGTAGGTGTATGCACATAAAATCTGCCCAGAATTTCACAATTTAAGTTAACTGGGTGGAGGGCAAAGAAAGCTGTGGGCAGGGAACAGAAGGATGCATCCATTTCTCCTATGAACTGTGAATTGTTGGTCTGGGGAATTCTCACTGATGTGCCTGCCCAACCCTTGAACTCAGCTCCTGATCCTTGCGGGAGCCATGGAAAGTCCAAAAACATCTTTTCCTCTTTCTCCTCCCTGTGTTACCTGGATTCAGATCTAGAGCTTCTATAGAAAAGAAAGCAAAAGAATTTCCAAGATCCAGAGAGAAAGAGTAGAAATCTGAAGACATAAAAGGATAGATGTGACATTAAAACCCCAGCAATTTACCAGTACAGAACAGGTACCCAGGTACTGCCAGGGCCCACGAGGCTGCCCACGGACTGAATGTGCTTTGAGAAAAGCAGCTGAACGAGGAGACATCGAGGTCACAATAAAATATGTGCTCCTCACATGCAGTACTAAGTGAAATGCTGGCCCACTGAAGTCCATGGGAGTTTTGTCACTGATTTAACTGGGGCCATAGTTCCACCCTGGTCCTTCATTTCTTCTGTTGATAATATTGTAAACAGCACTAAGTTATAAAGAGAAACATGCCCAAGGCATGCCCTAGTGATGAGCTACTTTGCTGTAGGTGGCAACTAAACTGTAAATAAACCTGCAACTCTTTGGACTTAGCCCACAACAATGTTTTTCCTAACTAGAAATTCAAGCTTGATACAGAGCAGGGAGAACACACTGACTCTAAAACCTCCCAGGGCAGACTGACATGGAAGACCAGGTTGATTCCAGGAACACAAGTAACTGACCTCTCTATTTTAGAAAAAGTTATTTGTTCTCTGCAAAGCTCCAGCATATAAAATGTGTATGAGCAGATCTGTTTAAAAAAAAAAACAACAAAAAAACCCCCAGCAAAGTCTTTGATATCAGCTGAAAAGAGAACATGCCAGATGACAGCACCCTCTGGGCCCAGGGCTTTAAATGGCTCTCCATATAGATCTTGGAGATGAGTTGGTTTGGTTGAGGAGTTGGCTTCTGAACCCACATCTCCCAGATTACTGGGTTCTCCACGAACCTTCCAAATCCCCAGAACTTTTATAGGGAAAGCACCAAATCACCTACTCTGCAAGGGAGGGCTGAGGATAATGGGAGTGATATAAAGCTAGATCTGCTTTCCTGCTATCACTGACAATCTGGGCGTTCTTGTGTCAAACCCTTCTCCTGTTTTCTTCCCCAAAGCAGTTCTGTCAGGGCATCCCAGCTTCTGGGCAAAGCTGAGCCTGGGTGCTTACCTGGGGAAGGGACTGGGAAAGTCACAGCTGCACTCAAAAGTCAGGAAACAGAAAGAGGAGAGGAACAGGTCGTGAGTTTAGGGAAGAATTTACTTTTGAATTTTAGACAACAACGTTAGTATGGACACCATTCTGGCGTTTCTAAAAGCTAGCAGAAACCCCTGCAGAATAATGGGGTTTGAAATGGTGATTCCTGCAACTAGTTATTTTTCTCTGGTCTATACTGTAAATCCATGCTTCTCTAGCCTGTGCCACTCAGCAGAGCAGAGCAGTACCATGGGACAAGTCACCAGATGTCCTGCTGACCAGGAACGTTCCTGGAGCTATGCGAGCAAACCCCTCAGCAGAATGCCAGCAGTACACAAACCTACACCTGAAAGACATACAGGTGTTTAGATCTCCTAATCTGAGCTCCAAATCTCACTCAGAGCCATCTTTGGTTCCTCGTGCATCTTTTGATCTAATCCTTGTCCTGACTTGTGTTGGTGATATTGCCACTGGCAACAGGCAAAGTCAGGAATGTAAGAACAAAGGAACGTAGAACAGAGAGAGACCATCCAGGCCATAAACCCCAACATCATGAAAAACTCATGAGCCTGAAACTTACCTGAATCTTTTACCTTGTCAAATAAAAGTTTTTACATCACCCTGTAAACAAACTGGTACAGACATTTTCAATTTGGTCAGTGAAACTCCACTTGGGTGGTATTTTATGTTAAAAAAAAATTGTATCAATGAGATCAAAATTATTTTGCTTATTTTCACCTTTCAGATTAACAGGAAACTATGTTATTGCTACTGAATTAGCTGACTGGGTTGATGCTGATTGAAGCCGATGGGTATTGGAGTAGCTGACATCTCAAAGCCAAGCTTGAGATGATCAGTTCTGCACATGAGAGCTCCACTGATTTCCCTGGCCTTGCACAATGGCCCAGCTTGGGCAGATCAATCACACTGTGGACATTACAAGTGGAGAGACAGCACTTAACTACCCTACACGTGTCTGCTCATCAGGGCAGCACAACAGAAGTTCTGGCACTGATTGTCCAAGGGAAGATGAAATAAGAATGGACCTACTCTCTCTCATCACTGTGAGACTCAAGATGTTATAGAGACAGATACCAGACACAAATACCAGTAAAGCTGTCATAAAAAACAACACCCAGTACTACTTACTGGGAACCCTGTTTTTTCAGTAGCATCACACATAAAATACTTGCTCCTGTTCTCATCAAAATTAAAAGCAGAATTCCCACTGTCTGGCCTAAGGATCAGGCCCATTATATATTTTAAAAAGTTAGATCAGCAGCTTGTAAAGTCTCTAAAGGGTTTTTATGATGCTGCCTAATTAATTCAGAAGCAAATAGAATTATTTCTCAGGAGGTGAAAAGCAGGAATTATTTAAAAGCTGCCTTTAGGCAAACTACCAGGGAATAAGAAAAATGTAACTACTGGTTATGTCAGATTTCATTTTCCAGATCAAAATTCACTGTGTCAGCTTCCTTTTCTTTGTTGTGATTCTTTAAAGATGTAACGAGAGCCCTGTGCGTGTAGAAAAAGAAGGTGCTTTGCTGAGCAGTGCAGCATCTTACTGTCACTTTTTCCCACCTAATAAATATCTTCCAAACTGGAGTCTGTGAGGGAGGGCAAGAACACAAAAGACAGAAGTGCCTTCCCCTCTTCTCCAGCTTGCCTCTTCATGGGACAGGAAAGCTTCCCACACATTGAATTGTGCAATACAAGGGGTATTATGGGTCAATATTTAAGTGTTGCATGACTATAACCCCTTATATTAATTTCTGCATAGAAGAATAATAAAGGAACTCTTATCCAGAGGTCTTGTCTTCTAAATATGTAACTACAGGTTTGAGGGGATAGCAGAGCTGCAGATGAAGTCCCACAGCAGGTCAGTGACAGGGCTAGGATTAACCACAGTCCCCTGCTTTTCCCAGCACAGACTGCCTCTAGATCTGCAGTTGCTGTAGTTTGGCACAGACCTGCCAGGGCAATTGAAACTACATCTGCCCACACCAGCTCTGGCTTTGGCAACTGCTTTTAGAGATTGTCTGAAGCACCAGAAGACCAGAAAGGCACCAAACACCCAAGTTCTAGGGGAAGTTAATAAACTCATCTTCCATCATACCCTCTGAAACAACCCAGCTGAGAGGGAAAGTGATAGAAGAGGTACAAATACATCATGCATTGGCAACTTAGAAAAGCTTACTTAGTGTAAGCTCTGTGTGTAAGAGGTTTGTGCTGCTTAATCCCGTCTAAACCTGCTAAGACACTGCTTTTTAATTCAAGGTTTGACAAGGGAGTGTGTTAAGCCCTGTCCTGGACAAAGAAGCAAACAGTGTGAGGACCCTGTGAAAAGCACAGCAAGTCCAGTGTGAGGCCAAACTCAGCTTTGTGCCAATCCCAGGCCTGTGGATGGGCAGGAGGGAGGATTGGCAGGCACAGCACAGCCTGGCTGGATCCTGCTGGGATCAGTGGAGGTGCTGTGGCTGAGGGAAGGAGGTGGCTGCCCAGGGAGCCCATAAAAAGGTACTGCAGGTTAACTCTAACAGCTGCACAAACAAAACACAATTTCAGGCATGAAGCAGCAAGATGACCAACCAGAGAAAAAGCATCTGACCAAAAGTCTTTTCTACTTTGCCATATTTTCCTGCTTTGCCGCAGTAGTGCTGCAAAGGCTCTTCAAAGCTGGTTCACTCCATGTTGCCTGGAGGACATGGGAATCATTCCCGTGCAACAGGACAGACAAAGGCCTTTGCATTATTCACTCCCACTACACTGTCAGCCTTGTTGGTTCTCTCCACACATAGTACAAATTTCACCCACAGCAATCAAAGCCCAGATTCTGGAGTAAGGTGTGTCTTTGCAGCAGCTCCTGGCTCCGCTGCTGCTCCCTGGCCATGGTCTGCCTTTACAGGGAAGCTGCTGCTTAGCTGGTTTTCCTTTTGGGGTAGGGAGTGTTACATGGGAATTTTGAAGACCCTTAAATATTCAAACTTGGGCTTAGCCAGTGAGATTCAAAAAGCATCAATGTCTGAGCAGGCTGGCTCACTCTCCTGTTTTTCTGGGATGCCCTCCAGGTACCTGAGGACTGTAAAGCAGAGAAAAGAGGAGAGTCAATAATTCACGCTTTTACAGGACCGAATTTAGATAAGCCTTAGCAAACCAAGCCAGCCACGCACTCTGCTGGGGCTTAGCTGCTTCAGTCCTTAAATATTTTGTCTGATGGCTCCTTTGAATTCTAAAGGAAAATTAAGAAGCTTGCTGTTTTAAGAGGTTTTGTAAATCTCCTTCCTTTAATTCTCCTCATGTACTCTGTCTGGGTGTGTTCTCATTACAACTAGGAAAGACCTGTAGATCTTGTTTGCAGGTTCTTCAGTGTGCGGCAGATATTTGAATTCAAGTCATAAGAATGTGAACACAAAAGAACAAATGTTGAAGAATTTCCTTACTCACCAGCTTTCCCTAGTCTTGACTTAGATCTTGGTGACTCTACTGGTAATTTCGGTATTTTTTTACAACTACAGAGCCAAAACCATATTTGATGTGAATGTGCTGAAATTTACATTACTTCAAAGAGTTGTCTCTATCTGAATACAGTTGCTGTTTGGGCCTTAGATAGCCTTGAATAAAATAAAAGACTGATCTAACACCTGTGGAGTCAATAGGAATAAGTTCTGACTGCGGTGGGGTTTTGATCTCAAGTCTGTACAGCAAAGCAGGAACTGTGGCAGTAAAAGTGAGAGCTACACTTCAGTCAGAAACGGCCAGGGACAAATAACTAAATCCTGTTGGGCAACTCACTGACCTCTCAAGAATATCTGAGACAAAATTCCTTTGCAAATATCACACAGGTGGAGTGCTGTGCAGAACAGGGCAAGTCACTTTTTATGTGTCCTCCCAGGAAGTCTGGGGTGCAATGGGGAGACAAAGAAATAAAGAATATCATTGGGCCAGGCAGCTTCCAGATCTCCTCTTTTCAAAATAAGATAGGAAAAAAGAAAAGAACAAAAAAAAAAAGTGGGGGGGGGAAGGAACAAATCTTTGCCTGCTGAGAGGAGACCCCCATTTAGTCATTATTGTGAGAGCCTTGCCATAGTCTAAAGGAGATTCAGACGAGGACATCTACTTACAATTATTTCATAGCCTTTGTAATGTTTGCAGCAAACTAATGCAAGCAAGGACTCATTTCTGTTAGTCAAGAAAGTGTTTATGTTGGCAGAAAATGTATCTTCAAAGCCTACTAATGCAGCATTACAAAAGACAACAGTAGGTTACTCAAACTGGAGATCAAACCTGTTTACTTTGATGAAAGAAATAGTCTAAGGCACCAAAGGGTGCAGCAACAGCTGACAGGCCAAACACTGAGTCCAATCCTGTAAATGCTTTCTCTTCTGAGACCAAAAATCTAAATAACACAAATGATGAGAATATGCACAGCAGCTCTGTTATTTCTAGCTGTAGTTAGGAATAAAACTAATCAGGCCATTTGTCAAGGTGCAGCCATGCAAAAACACAGGGGCTTTATCTTAAATGACACAGATAAGTAACATTTCCATTGAAGTTTTTTGGTTGCTTTAGCCACAAACTGGCAGTCACCCTTGCTAAGCAGAAAATGGTTGGGTTTTAATAAGCTCTCCTGGGACTGCCGGACAGCAGGGACACTTCAAGACAGTTTATTACTATTTTCTCACTCTCAGTCTCCCTTGGGTGACTTCTGTATTATCCATGCCAGGACAGAGACACTTGGGCTGCCTCCAGGCAGGGACAGCTCGCTTCAGCAGAGCCTCTTCCTTTGTGTGAATGTGACCGTGCTGCTCTCAGCAGGCAGCCAGAGCGTCTCTGTCCCACATTCCTGACACTGGGACACCACTCCCATGCCGGGATGTGCACGGCACAGACATCCAGGCACGTTGCACAGGGCCAGCTTGAATAGGAATTGCCGGCACCGAGCCAGGGCTAATAAGGCTGGCGAGACCTGAGCTGACTCCTGCAGTCATGAGCGCGGGGAGCCAGGTCAGAAGCAGCGCTGTAGCCTCGCCGGCAGCCAGGAGTGCTGGGAAACAGGGCACAAAGAGGAGCTCAGATCCTGCCGAGTTTATTAGCACCAGCTACCCTTCTGCCATGCAGACCTGCCTGGGTATTTCAGATTACTCTTCCCAGTGCTCATATCACCTAATTTCTCTCTTTACCTGAACCACTCTGACCTCTAGCATGCAATGGTGAGCTGAGCATGTTAGAAATTAATTTACAGCAAAATTAAAATACTCCAGTGAGTTACAGCCAGTCTGTAGCGCAACAGTTTTTAGCCAGATGGTCAGGCTATCACACCCATCTAGTCTGAGCTCCCGATTAATGTGGGTCACAGAATTTCCTGTGGCCCATTGGCAGGTTTAGCTCCAAGCATTATTAGTCAACACAGCACCAGCGTGGTTGGTTCTTCATCACCCATGTGGAGGCTTGAACAGGGCAGCCAAGTAGGATGAGTCTTTTTAGGTAGACAGCACTGCTGTCTAAAAGATTCAGAGAGATGCAGGAGGCTCCAGAGCACTGGGATGTTCTAGGAGCTGTAGAAGGCTCTGAGAGCTGGGGCTGGGCTCTTGCAGTTTCCGTTGGCAGGGACAGGAATCACCTAGTCCTACCCCCAGTTGTAATGAAATCAAGTGGAGTTTTGCTTAAGTAAGGGCTGAGTCAATCATGAGTCAGGATTCATGGATTTGGCCCAAAACACACATACATTTAAAAATAATTGCCTTGAGTGCTTGGATAAGTTTTCAGCAACACTGGTGAGATGTGAATAATTTTGGTCCAGTAGGAAGATCAAAGAACGCTGCAAATATCCCTGTTACCCAGCTCATGGGCACTGTCCAGCCCAGCCACAGCAGCTCTTTGCTTCCCAGGGTGAGAACCTCAGTGCATGGGTGTCAGAGAGTGAAATCATACCTACTCTTTGATGTATTTATATGGGTGGAGATTCCAGGTCATGCAGTGAAATGGAATTACTCACGCCCTTTTGTTCCCAAGGATTAAAGCCTTTATCTTCATATTCTCAGCAGGAATATCATGTTTCGGGAAAGGAACCCTAAGATCTATACCAGTTGTATGCTATTGTTCTTTTAAATATATATGATATGTGGTTAGCCTTCAGGACAGAATGGAGAGGCATAAGAGCAAACGAATAAACTAACAGCAAAGAGAGTGCATGGCTGTGAACAGCCAAGCACAGCCTATTGGTAGAGGGCTGATCTTCCTTTCCCTCACTCCCACAGAGCACTCCTCACTTGTAATCATATGGGAAAACTGCACCAGCAAAATAACGTATTGTTAATATTCCTATGTTGATTCTTTTCTGCCTGTGATATCTTGCCCTAGCTTGAACAGCCCCAGGCACATCTATTACACACATCCAATGGAGGCAGTTCCTTATGGTTTGAAGGTAATGAGAGATCCATGAAAGCGTTTGCCTGCTTGGTACCAAGTTCATACCCTGAATATGAGTGTGACCCCAACACACAAAGTAACTTTAGGAAGGGGAATAATATCACAAGGTAACAGGTATCAGCTATTCTGTAATAATTGTCTTTTTGATTTCTCTATCCCCTTTGGCAAATACAAAGTAAGCCAAAGTAGTTTTCCCCTGCCACAAAAAAAAAAGGGGATAGCTGCACTGCTGGGCAACAGCATGAATAAGGCAATTGTGAAGAACCTGACATGCAGGAACCTGTTACTTTGTGGTAACTCACCTGTATGTCAGAGCCCTGAGCACGAGCAAGATTGAGAACCAGTGCAAATCATAAGCTGGGAACAGATAATACTGGGCAGGCAAAGCTGCAGAACCTCAGCACTTCTGTCATGGATCATGCAGGCAAACCCTCATGCTATGCACTGAAATGATGCCAAGCCATTTGGCACTGTGGTGATTATTTGCTTTGGTGACATCTCCTAGCGATCCACCTTGGCAAGCTAGAAGAGGCGTGAAACAGAACCGCTATTAGAACTAATTATCATTATTTGCCTTCAGCAGGTGCTGAGAACTTCACTGCAGAGTGCTGAGAACTTCACTCAGAGTGCTGGGTGGTGTACAGAACACAGCAAGGAACAGTCAGGATACAGAGGATATACAACAGATGAGAGCAATGTCAATTCAGTTTCAAAATGTCTTAAATTATGTGCCTCTCAGTCATTTAGCAAATCAGACATTAACCACAGTTTCTACAAGACACCACTACATAGCCATAATGGAGCACATAATTCCTTTTCATTCCTCAAGCCAGCTCTTAGGCAAGCACACTGTATCCACCAGAAAGGAACATGATGCCTAATGCTCATGGTTTCAAGGCAAAGTATAAATATGTCAAGGACACCCTGAAGCAAATCCCAATTGAACATTTAAATTAAAAAACCTGTTCCCGTAACTTTATGATGCTATTTTGGGGTTGGGGGGGGGGGGGGGGGNTTTTGGGTTTTTGGGTTTCTTTAACATTTGAGCAAGATGGACACTTGGTAAGGCCCAGAACGAGTAGAGAAACAGCCAACAAGAGACTGGTGAGCAGCTGGGAGTGATGAGGACAGCACAACACGCAGCAGCCCTGCCACAGGCACTTCCCTCATACTCAGCATTTTACAGGCATATCTAAGATAAGAGGACTTCAATAGTGGATTTCATGTTCTATTCCTTCACTGGACAACAAAATTGCACTCACCTGCCATCAGAGCAGACACTGACTGTGGGCTCAGAAAAACATTTTCACAGAGATCCCAACAAATGCCTTTTCCTCATCCTGCCATTCCTTGGGCAATCAATGACCCAGTTGAGACTGTGAGAGGACCAAAGACTTGCAAAAGACTAAAGCACATGTTTAAGACTGAGCACAAGAACAGTTTTACTGAAGTTAAGCACATTTATGAGTGATTTCATAGAGTTGGGCTGAACTCTGCAACTGCTCATCGTTCTTGCTGATTGCATCTGCATCAATAAAGGGCAGTTATGAGAACAAGGATCAGCTGTGAGTTACATAGAAGGGAAAGGTGAAGAGAAATCAAGGAGGAAAGTTGGTTGCTAAGGAAAAATGAGGGTCTGAAGAAACACTTTTTGGCTTTTCCAGCAATTACAAAACCTCCCCAGCTCCCAGATGGGAGGGTTCAAGTGAGCTGCCTGTCATAGCTGTGACTCTAGTGTTCATAAAGGTCAGCCTGGCCATAGGAAAACACAGGCACAGCCAAATGCCAGGCATTTGTTTGGCTCCAAGAGTCACTTGCTGCTTTAAAACTGCAAATGAAACACAGCACAAAGTTGGAGCACACCAGGACTTGAGCTTTATCCAGCAGCACAGACATGTGGGAGGCAGGCTGGTGCCAGCAGTGCCTGTGGCTGGCAGAGGTGAGGCCAGGCGTGGGTCTGGGCTCCTCACCTCCTCCCAAGCCATTGCCTAGCCTGCATCCTGCAGCAGCCTTGGGAACATCCATGAAGGCTCAGTGACTCCACACGTTTCATCCATGGTAGGGGATGGAGGACAAGGACAAGTTGCTGAGCTGAGATGTGTCACTGGGCCAGGATAAGCAGGGGCAGGACTCACAGGACCAGGTTTTTATTTCTGGCCTGCTGGATGATTATGGATGAAAACTTAATTTCCCACTCTGTAAACTGGGATTAAGCATATTGACCTTTGTAAAGGTCCATCAGATAGAGATGTTCATGTATTTAGAAGAGAGGTAGCAGTGTTATGCCTGGCATTTATTTACATGCTTTAAAGCACAACTGGCTTTTTCTGTGTGTGGTGCACTGTATCACGGGGCTGCTGCCTCCAGAAATCACCAGTTAAATGAATCAACATTGTGTGTGTCAGGATCTGAACTATTGCATTTGGTCAGTTATTGGAAGGATGATCAGACAGCAACAGGAATTTCTTCTTCTCTGAGGGCAGGCAGCCAAAAGAGCATCATTTACCAAATAACACACAGACACCGGGCATCCCAAGCATTCCTTACAGGAAGCCTAGGGCTCTGCTCCAGCCTGTGTGCACTGGGCTGGGCACAGCACTGGGCAGGGAGGCCAGTTCACCCAGAGACACGGAGTCACAGAGGTCAGACCTGAATGGCTGAGCGCAGGATTTGGCCCCATTCCCCATGAAGGTGTCCAGGGTGGGTGAAGTGGACATCCACAAGTGGGTGAAGGCACCGAGCAGGTCCCCAGCTCTCACTGTTGGTGGCTGCTGGGCATCTCAGCCTATCACCTGCAGGTACTGTACCAGTGAACTGAATAAATGTTTTTGATAGTATTAAAAACTTATTTCTGAGTAATTTTTATAAATCTTCACCCCCTCCCCTAGTCTCAGGGGCCAGGTCCATGAAGCTGAACCATGCATGTCCTCTGCAAGTCAGAGTGCCAAGAGTGCTGTCAGCAGGACTGGAAATCACAGGCAAAACGCTCTGCTCCATGGGGATGATGGCTGCAGAAAGGAAACAATTCTGGTTTTTTCCAGCAATGCAACTATTCCCGACAGCTCCAGCCCCAGCATGTGCAAGAGCTGGGGTTAAGATGATCAGCTCTGCAATAAAGCTGGAGATGACCCGATGTATTTAAATTCAGCAGGCAGAGGCCCAGCTGTGGCTGTCCTGGCATCAGCACCAGGACCGGGCCCACATCCCCGACCCAGGGAGGGATTCCCAGAGTGAGCGGCCTGGCCACGGCGTGCACAGCCCTGCCGCCAGCCCTGCCGCCAGCCCTGCCGCGCCCACCCTCGCTGGGCACCTCCGCGGGCACTGGCGCCGGGAGAAGCCACCCCTGCTGGGAACAGAGCAGGCTCGGGATGCCACAAGAGGGAGCAAAGTTGCCGGCTGGGCACGGAGGGGAGCGCTCGGACCCGCCTGGGGACCTTCGGGCTGGGGTCAGTCCCCCGCCTCTCCTGACACATCTGGAAGGGCAACACACGGCACTGCCAACACCGAACACAATTTCTAGGGGAAAAAAAAAAGGAAAAAAAAAGAAAAAAAGAACGGCACAGGAATGAGCCATGAAAACCAATCAAATAGCAGAAGCTGATCAGTATCTCTAGATTTCACAACTGTGGATATGTGTGTGTATAAACATTTATATATATATATATAAAAACACATACATGTCTATTAAAAAAATCTTCCATTATCCCTTAAGTCATTTGATTGTTTTGTTAATTCCCAGGATGTAATCTGTTTTGCATTAAGTGGGATGTTAAGCATCTAATTGTCAAGCGTTGATAAGCCTTGGGAAATTCTATTGCAAGATAGGCATCAGCTGAATGGAAATAAAACACATCAGACACTGAGGGGCGATTTCCAAGTGAGATCAGTGTACAGCAGGACCAGGGCACATGAGGGATGAGCTGCAGGAGTGCTACAGGTGGAAACGGGCGAATTGAGGACTTACAGATCAAAATCTGCTATTACCAACTGCTCCCTGCTCCCAGCTGTGCATGGCACTGACAGTCTGCACCTGGGCTGATGACATCATTTGGAAAAGGCCTCAAATTTCATGCATTTCATGTAAAACCCATTATTTACACCTACAAGTACCAAAGCATCTAAAAATACCATCAATTACCCATAAGTACCAGAGCAGAGACTGTAAACATGTTTTTTTTTGCCCCCTCTTATCTCTTCAAATGAGACCAAATCTACCACTTGGCCCAGCCCCTTGCCGGCCAGCCCTGGCACGTGCAGTTCATGCCCTTGTAAGTGAGGATCAGATACATTTCTGCAACTCAAACTGAGATTATTGTCAGCCCAAGTAATTGTTTGATCTTGTGATTGGCAGTGTTACTTTCCCCCTGCCTGTGTACCTCACACTGTCTTTCACTGCAGGCAAAGAGGTCTCTCAGAGGAGACTCTTCCCAGGTCTGCCCCAAGGTGTCACAGCACATGCTTCCACCCACCCATCTAGCATCAACATCCAATAACAGGGTGTCAGAGGCTACTCCGGGTCCTGGCCCATTGTTTTTATTACTAGAACTCTTTAATTGTCATTGGACTGTCGAGCAACTTTGTCTGGAGTGGGGAAAGGAAAGGAAAGGAAAGGAAAGGAAAGGAAAGGAAAGGAAAGGAAAGGAAAGGAAAGGAAAGGAAAGGAAAGGAAAGGAAAGGAAAGGAAAGGAAAAGGAAAGGGAAAGGGAAAGGGAAAGGGAAAGGGAAAGGGAAAGGGAAAGGGAAAGGGAAAAGATCCTTGTGCTGATGCAGCACAAGGAAACCCTTGGTGCTGGGTAAGTGCTCCTTCACCAGACACAGCATTGCATCAGCAGAGTCCTGTTATCTCCGTGACCTCCCAATGCTGGCTGCTCTCTGTCATGCTTTGGGAACAGCAGAAGCAGATGCAGAGATTGGGGGTTGTGATACCAACACCCTTTGAGCTTTTTAACCTCAAGTACTGTTTGTTTTGCTTGGCACTTCCCACCGACCACGACTCCTCCAGAGCAGCCCTGCGGTTCTGAGCTTCCAGCCAGAGACTGGAGGTGACTGGGAGCCTGTCCCTAACCCATCCAGCTGCCACTTGCACCCCTGGTCCTTCGGATGCCTCTTGCATTAGCCTCTCCAGAGGCAGCAAGTGCTGTTGATGGACTCACAAGCAATCCTTCCAGAGCACCCAGTAACTCCAAAATAAGCACTTAGCACATCCACCTTTGTTTTGAATTGCGACAGCACTGAGGAGATATACAGAAAAGATAACCAGTTTCTGAAATTTCCTGATTACAGGCTGTTAAAAAGCAACTGGCAGTAAGTTCAATTCTAGTTCTTTTAAGAAGCTGCTTTTTTTCCTTTGCTTTCTTTTCCATTGTTGTCAGAGAAGGTGGGAGAGGAAGCCAAGGAGGAAACATAAAATTCCTACATATTTTAGGGACAAAAAGCAGTTGACAATTCGGAAGGTATTTTTAAGAAACATTCACTTCATCAGTTGTCAGGCAATACTGTTCTGCACAGTGCTGCTGCAGGCAAGGTAATAACACAAACTGGTATTATATTGTACATAAAAATAAGGATATATTCCCAGCTGAATCAGAGCTGCCTTCTCACCAGGGCTCTGACAGTCCTGACAGGTGCTCAGGTTTGGTGACTCAGCAGCCACTGGTGACTCAGCACTCACAAATAAAGAAATAAATGGAAGCATCTCCAGAACTTTTTGTAAGAGCTGAACTAGGCCACATTTTAGCCTGGTAAGGGAAATGCATTTCTGACAACTTGACTTTGTAGCTTCAAGTCATTTTCTGTGTCTGCTCTAAACTAGCTTCAACCGAATTTTCACAAAGACAGTATTTCCCCACTGACTTCTTGGCCCAAAATGGCCTGAATTTCAACACTTGCAGTTATTTGAGCTCAAATCTTCTATGTGTTGCTTGCAGTAACTGTAGGGATCTAAGAGACTTTTGACATGAAATCCTTTGGCTTCAAACAAGCATTTACAAACACAAACAATTTTTTTTCTCTTTATCTTCTCTTTTTTCTATCTCCTTTTTTTTTCTCTCAAGTTGGAATGTGCATTCTTTGGGTCAGAAAGCACTATCTACTGCCATTAGGACTTTCAGCTCATTGTTATTAAATAATGTGGTGGAGGTATACCTCTGCCTCTCAGACATTTGCCAGTTTTCTTTAGGATGAAATTCTTAGTGGTAAAAGAAACTTGTTAAAAACATGAGGGGAAAGGAGGAAAAACATTCAGTTGCTTTATAAATAATTTTGCACTGTTCCTGATACTTTTTGGCTGCCTGGCTGCATTCCAGCTCTTTATCACTTCCCCATGTTCCACCCACAGGAGCCCCATGAGCAATGGCTCAATGCTGAGTTACCCCAAGCCAGTTCTGGCAACTCCACAGGGCAAAGCCCTACCACAGCTGTGGGCTCCTGAAAGCCTCATATGACATCTGAACCATCCTAAAGAAACATCCCCTTGAGTTAGTGACCACTTTTGGGTTTGAATGGAGATACTGAGGACCTGGCATTGGTTTGTGCAGTGCCAGGGAGAGCCTGGGAGGTGGGAATGATGCCTATCCTGGCATTTAAATCAGCAAGGCCCAGCCTGTTTGTGCTGGGCAGCCCCTCACGCAGATGCCAGCCCTGCCACCCTGTGCCAAAGCCAGCCACTCGGGATGGATGTGGGAAAACCGCAGCACACCCACACTCAGAGTCACAGGCTCCTGTCCTGGCTGAGTCAACTCAGCCCCTTATTTTTGCAGGGCAGATATGCAAGATCTGATGGAGCTTATCAGGTGGGTATGGGCAGGGAGCGGCTGCTTGGCTTCAAAGAGCAGATAAGGCCATCAAAGCGACTGACTCTAAACACTGCCTACTCACAGAACAGACCTGAGCACCACCTGAGCTCAGACTCCAGCCTGTCTTCGGGAGCCACTGAGGACCCTTTTACTGTGTTTACTGCTTGCCACTGCTGTCAGCTGGCAGACTCAGCAGAGCCTTGAGGAGAGGAGTCATCCCTGCTTTTTGCTCTCTGCTTGTGCATCAGCAGCACCTCAGTCTGGAGCTTTGCCTTGAGACGCAGCTTTGTACCTGCACGATGTACAGGGAGCTGCGATCCAGGGACCACCTCCCCACCCTTCTGCTCCCCAAGAATGTCACATGGACACATTTGGGAAGTAAAGGAGCAGTGTCAAAACACACTGTGGATCAAGGAGGCAAAGACAGACACCTGGGAAAGGACAGGGATCCTGCTTAATCCCAATGGTCCACTCCAACACAGAGCAGAAATAAGAAGCAGGCAGGAAAGGTGACAGGTTTCCCACCCTGGTGAGCACAGCAGAGGGGATGCACCACCCTCAAAGGCAGATGGATGCCAGAGGAGAGGCAGAAGTGGATGAAAACAAAGCAAACCTTCTCAGCTGACTCGGGGCAGGAGCAGGGACAAGACAATCTTCTGCCGAAGGCTGTTTCACGCAGCACCACCTCAGGAGGACTCAGATGGAAAGAATTTCACTTGCGGGCTGGAGGGCAAGTCAGATACACTATCTAAGCACACTACCCCACCCTTCTCTAGGCTTGTCCTCAGTTTTGATATGCAGCATGCAAATCTGGAATGCATTCATAAATAAATGTCAAATTCTCAGATGTATTGTCAGCCTTAAAGAAAATGAGCAAACTTAATTAAAAATCCCACTGTTTCTTTGACTCATTACCTGAGTCACATCTTCAGCCCTGCCACTTTTTATATCTTTAACACTGAAATACATGCATCTTAACATTATACTTTATACACACTTGACATTATACATTTTGCACTGAAATACAGTGAACACTTAAAAACTCTAAGAAGTCAGCAAGATGATACTCCATTGTCTGGAGAAGTCATCCATAAGCTGTAGCAACAAGAGGCTCAGGAAGTCTGAGGAATCCCTGTGCAATACTCTCATGTGATAATGACAGGCAGATTGCCACTTACTGAAATCATCAGATGCCATGAACCCACTCCCATGTTCCCTACACAGTGAGGACATATATTGCTGCATTTCAAATATTTTTCTCCATCAGGTGACACCACAGACCCATTGTCTCCAGATATCTGTAACTAAAACTCCCCTCATGGGGTGGGGTGGTGCATTCAGCCCTTGAAGACTCCATTTGTTCCAGATTTGTTCCTATCCCCTGACCCACAGGAACACAATTGCTCCCACCTGACACTCAGTGTTAGAAGGAAGCCAGTTCTGGCCACCTACACCACAAACCATTCCCATGGCTGGTGATGTCCCATTCTTCCTAGCTTCAAAGGAGAGGCTGTGTGGGCAAGATGCCGTGTGACAGGGCAGGTTGGGCTGCCTGTGCCTCCTCCCGGGGAGTCAGGCAGGCTCCGTCCCAGCATGAGGCCCCAGCAGCAGCTCCTCTGCCTCCCAGCAGTGCCTGCACTGTTTGTGCGTTTCCAACGAGGACGAAAGACGCTCCTGAATCCCAGCCTTGACCACAACTGACAACAAAACCCACAGAAAGCACCTAATCCTCACACAGCAAGGACAGACCCGCCAGTGCTATCCTGTGAGAAGGCTTCATCCAAACCACAACGAAGTCCACCATTTCCATGGGCTTTGGCTGAGGTCTGCTTTAAAACCCTTTTCCAGGACAACCCCTGTATGGACCCATTTTAGTTCATCACAAAGCCAGTGGCAAACATCCAATGATTTCAGCAGTAGGTGTGTTTTGGCAAAACTTATCCCAAACAGGGATAACTGGAAGACTTGAGACATCCCTACCTGTCCAGCACAAAAATAACCCTCTGGTTGGTGGTTCTGCTGCTGGTCAGGAAGGCAGCAGGCTCTGAGGGGTTCAGGTGCAGCTCTTCCCTGCCCAGTATGCCAGGCAGACACATGGACTAGCTCTCTCACCAGGCTCTCTCTCAGATATATTTTCTATTATTAAAGAGTCTCACCACTTTACTGTATCTTACTTGTTATTAACAAGGTTTATCATCCAGGTTTGTCACTAGAGAACAGGCGCTTATACCTGATGAAACAGAAGAGAATGGGCCAGCTGCCACTGTGGTGATACCTCTCCTTCATCAACAGTGGCCAAGGACGTGTAAGAGCAAGCAGAATCCACCTCAGTAATTTTGCAAACTAGGTTGTAAAGCTCCAGTGCCAGGAAATCTACCTCTTGCAAAATGCAACCTAAACACCACATCATTTAAGATCTGCACTGCCTACTCCCAACTAAGTTTAATACAAACTGGCCTTTTTCAGCACAGCAATGTGGCCTGTATTTAGGCCCATGTGGGAAGTTTAGCAACCCTCTTACACTGCCTTTTCCCAACAGATTAGAATTTGGTCATAAAAATTTTACTCTGGAGTGGCACTTTGCAGAGACGCTCCCTCAGCTCAAGTGCAAACAGGTTTTGGTCGCAAAGTGAAAAACCTCCATTTCAGCACTGAGGTGGCCAGACTGTGGCACCAGTGTCACCATTTCCCAAAGAGGTTTTTGCCTTCTCATCTCCTCTCCTAGACCCATGCAGTAATGCTGCCTTGTTTAAGGGTCACTAAAGGGCACCGATAATTTTCCCATCACCTCCAGAGTCCCATGAAAACATCACTCACTGCTCCATTTGCATTTGTTTGCTTTTCTGTACAGCATGATTTCCCCTAAGTCAAGGCTAAGCTCACATAGCCAGCTCTGTTTAGTAAAGCACTGTGAACATAAGCTTTAGGTCCCAGGATTTAAGAATGGACTTAAAAGCTTGGCTGATATCAGAACTCCACATCCATTTTATTGACTTATTATTTTATATTATTATTCATGGCCCTGATGGTGCTGGAGCTGCCTTCAGAGAGCTCTTCAATACTGCTTTTGACATGCAGAATCACCAGCCCTTGCTGGCAACCACAGAAATTCCCCTCCACTCTGGGAATGCATTATTAATTGTGGAATTTGGATACCAGTGGATGTCCTTACAGTTTCCAGACTCTCACAGTTGAGAAAGCAGGGCCCATAAAAGGGCGCTTTGGGACTATTTCCTGCTTAGAAAACAGAGAAAATAAAAATTCAGCAATTTAGTCCACTTTGGACCTCTTGAAGACTGAAGATCAGGCTCTAACCTCAGCTCCACTGCTCATCCAGAACACATGCCGAAAAGTTAATGGAATTCCTTCAGACGTTCCCCAGCACAGCTGAGATCAGACACTGGCCCACACTGTCTGGGGCAGGAGATATTCTGAGCCAGACTCCTCACCCTCAGCCTTGGGAACATTTTCATAATGGAACACGATGTTTGCAAAAACTAGTCCAAAGGTGGCTTCTCTGTCTGTAAATATGTCAAGAGCGAATTGGCAAGGCGACTTCTCCATCCCTGGAATGCGCAGGAAATAACTGCGACTATACTTACCCAGAAAACAAACAGCTTAATTCCCACCACCAGAGCGGTCCCTGACACGTCACAGCGGCGCTGATGAAAGGTCATAACACACCGTATGCCCTGAAAATGGCTTTTAAGTCTCAGCCTAAGCCGTTCACTACAAGCTCATTAAAGGAGAACCGTTCCCTCAGCCTGGCTGTGGTCACAGAGCAGAACGGGAGGGAATTGGAACAACTTCCCAGTCCTGTATCCATGTGTAACCTCCCAGGCAACGTAAACCTTCGCTTTGCTTGCCAATGTTGCCACACAAATCAGCACACCAGACTTGGCAGGAGTTTAGCCAAATTTGGCACAAGCTCTAAGTCAGTTCATTTCACAGTTGCTCAGAAAAACAAATCCGTATCGTGACGGTTCTTCAGAGCACACACGTTTGTGTTTTGGTTCTGGAAGAATAAAAAAAAAAGGCCAGATTCTGCTCTGACTTACTTTGGTGCAAACCCTGAATAGTTTTACAGGCCTTACTCCTCCAGGTTAAACTGCTCTATATTCAGTCACAATGTGGCTCTCAATCTGACACAAGGGATGATTATATTAGGTAAGATAAAGGGGTTTTTACCATGTCATTAGCATCAAAATATAATTTAAGAAACTTAACACCATTTTTAGCTGGGTTATTGATTTTCCTAAATTCTCTGTCAGAACCTTTATTTTAACAATCTTGTTTAAAAATAGTTAATTAACTGTTGGCAATACTCCACTCTGCACTAAGAATAAACAAGCAAGAAATAACATAATTTTGTTTTAACTTTGAAATAATTTTCTACTTAACATCCACTGAGAAGTGTTATTTTTTGACTTGTGATTTGATTTTTAAAATTAAAAAAAAATTACTATCTGTGAAAAGCCACCAGTGTCTTAAATTTGGGTTTTGTTTGGGGTTTTTTTTGTAAGGAAAGAGACACTGGAAATGTTCTAGTTAAATTTTGCAATGAAACTAAGTTAAATTTCTGACAGTACTTTTTTGAAAGGGATTTTAAGGGAAATCAAAATTGGATCAAAGCTATAGTCAGTACCACAGCATATTTACAGCAAGCAATTTATCATTCTTCCATTAAAGTGGGTTACCTTGATAGCCAAAAAATCAGTTTAATTTTATTTAGAGTCTGATTAATTTCAGTAGTGAGGACAGCATGCTATTCAAATCATATATGTTTTTATATAACAATGTTAATTAAAGGCCTAATGCTACACTTTGTACATGAGCCAGGCAGTGACAGGGAACTCAGCAGAGCAGAGTTACAGCCTCACGATAACATCCAACAATACACAGCTCTTTAAAATACCTAATGATGTGGTTCCTACTAACCACACTAACCTCTAGGAAATGGATTTTCTGTATTCTAGATGCTTACAAACACTACTCTGGCTGCAAACTGTGCCCACTTCAGATGCCAGAACTGAGCATTCTTCTTTGCAGGGCTGGGGGCTGGGAGTTTGCTGATCCCGTGAATTCCCATCCAGCTTCATGGCACTACAAAGCAAAGTGAAACACAGCAAAGAAGCAGAAACTTTGAGGAAGAAGATGACAATCTGGGAAAGCAGAGAAGATGCCAACCCACATGAAAGCTGTTTATGAGGCACAGTCACAAAATCTGAGAAACACCAAACATCGAGGTTCAAGCATTACAAGTTCATGTCATTGTGGCTTTCGGGAATTCATAGGAGCACGTGTTGGGGAGGGAATGAGAGCTCAGCTAAAACACAAGGGGTTTCAGAAAAAGATATTTCAAGCATGAGTTCTGTAACAGAAAAAGTAGCATGACTGGAAATCATGTTGTCAGCACGATAACAAGAAAGCCATGTTAGCTGGGACAGCAGACAGTGTGGTGTTTGTGTGAAGCCTGTCAGGAGCACTTGATCCTAAATAACCCCAATACTCAATAATTTGGAGATAGATCATCTCCTTGAAATGAAGCTAAGTATAAAATAGAAGTTGCCTAAAATAGGGGTTTGTGAACTGCAGTTACAGGAAAAGAAGGAATGTGACAGGCCAGTACCCCACTGCCTGGCTGGTGGGGGAAGGGACCAGAGGCCTCCACACTGCGATCACATCCCCACCACATTACGCAGTCTCCTTTTTAGGTCAGTCAAGCTCCATCCTAATGATTATTAAGACATTTCTGCCACCTCCCCTTTTGCTGAAGGTGGTTCCAGAACCCCTCTGCTCTGTACTTGGAGTCTGTCCTCTAGTTTCCAACTTAAATTCATCCATGGCCAGCTTATAAATACTTGTTCTCTGGCCAGAACTGGGGTTCAAGCTAATTCAAACCCATTGAAATTAATGAGTTTTTTTCCTCATTGACTTCAACAAGCCTTGAATTAAGGCCCTGTGTGTAGACAAAAAGGTTTAGGGCCGTTTCTGTAAGAGGAGAGTTTTATCCTGTTGATTTTGGCCTCTCTCCTCAGCCTGCTGTGAACTGTCTGCCTTATTTTAATGCTGTATTCTCATACTGCTCTAGTGCAAAACTCCTATTGAAATCCAGCATGGCCTTGCCAAGTTGTTATTAATTACTGTGGTTCTTGAGGCTCAGTCCTGCAAACTGATCTGCATGAGCTCAGAGCTTTCTCTTCAAGGATCTGCTTTCAGGATCTGGGCTGTAGGGCTGTAAAACTGAGCACCAAAGGGACCGATCTGATGTCGTCCGGCTCTGCCACCCCGGTGCCACTGCAGCCCCAAGGAGCTCGCAAGCCCAGCACTGCTGTTTTCCTTGGAAGGCAGGGAGGGGGCCAGAAGGGAAATAGTCCTGCACAGGCAGCCTTGCCTTGAACACAGAGCTTTCCAGGCCAAAATAACTTTTTGCTTGTTGGAGTTCAAGCACGACTGAGCTGTGCTGGAGGAGGGCACAGCTTAGCTCTGCTTCTGCTGTCGAAGGGAAGAGAGCTGGGTTTTGGGGAAGCTACAACTGCTGTGGGATTTGACTTCTGTGGCTGGAGCATGATGTATTTCTTACCCTAAGAAATGGCAAGGTGTCACGTAGGATGCATGTGAGGTCAAAAATTTATCGATATGTGGGCAATTTATTGTATTTCCCGCACTGGGAAATCCTTCTTTTATTACAAAATGGGATGTGGATCACATGCCTGCCTTCATTACTGAACCTAGTACTTAGTGGTGCCAGGACTGCATTAAAAGCAAGTTTTGGGTATGTTTGTGTTGTTCATTTTAGCTGAGTGGTGAAAAAACCTGGGAAAAGCTGCTTTGCAGTGGAAACAGAAAAATCTCAACTAGTTATTGAAAAAAGTTATGAGCTCCTCAACTAGACCACAGGCATTTTATAAGGCAAGCCAGTCAGGGTATACTTTACTCCCTGAACTTGAAATGTTAAGAGTCATGTGATATATTTGCATTGAGTTATATAGGATGAGTTTAGATCTTACTAATCTAGTTAGTCAGATGCCTGTAAAAATAAATAAGAACCTAAAAAAGAGTGACATCAGCCATAACTGCTTATTCTGCTCCAGATTTGGCAGGTAAAAATCAGCAAGGAACCAAGTGCATTATGCTGCCTGGGCTCTGTGCCTATTTCTCATCATGTAGGGAGCCAGGCCAAATCCTTGACACAATAGCAATTTTTGCTCAATGCCAACTATTCCCAGCCTGGCAGTGCAAATGTAGAACCGGCTCCTGAGGTCATGGAACTATAATGGAATCCAAACTGCAGTGAACATCCCTGCTTCAGGAGGGGAAATGGCTGATGCATGTGAGGCCATTTCTACTGGATTCAAATTCATGCTGTCAGGAGACGAGTTACAGTGACAGCAGACGAGAACATCCTGAATTGAGTCACCCCTCATGCCAAGCCACAGGTAATGCACGAACCAGTGGCCTAGAGGAAGGCTGGGAAACAACTGTGTCAGAAGAAATGCTGAACACTCCAATTCCAGGTGCCTGTGTGAGCTATGACATAGCAACTGTCAGTCACGGTAAGTGGCAAGTGACATCTATTTAGATGAGCTCTTCTCAGTCAGTGCCATGATAACAAAAGCTCTAAAGCTCTGCACCTCATGGTTTACTTCCACGGAGACAGCAACACCTGACAATGGCAGAGTAAAGAATTTAGCTGTTAGGCTGCTACTCTCTTCAAACACAGAAAGCTCCTCCTCACCTTTATGGTTGATCATCATGTCCTCTATATTGAATAGTGGGTGGAATGACACTGGCTTAATAATAAAAACCTACTGAGATAGACAAACTAAAAAATAAAATTATGTATCTGCCACCGACCAGCATGCCCGGCACACGTTCTGTTTGAAAAGGGAGGCCCTTGTCTTCATGCTAGAAAGCCATGGCGAGAGAGATCAACCTGCTCAGCTGGGAAGACAGCAAGCCCTTTCTAAGTAATTCAGAGGCAAAATGTCCTTAAAACTCATTGTGGTAGGAGTAACCATGTCCTCAGAGGTGAAAGAATATCCTGGAGCACTCAGAAAGGCAGAAGGCAACACTGCTGAGCACTTGTGTCCACAAAACATGGGCACATGTTGGTAGCAGTAACTATGGGTATTGTCACCACAAACCATGGGACATCCTCATCCACCCACAGTTCATCACTGACACCAACAGTGCCTTTACCTGAAGGGGTCAAGAGGCTCCATTCCACCTCAAGGCAGACAAGCAGAACAGTACAGCCCTGATTTTCAAGTGTTCCTACCTGCTTTTTTATTCTAACAGTGTTGGCGATCACTTCTCATGCCCATTTAAACACCATTTTAATCAACAATTAAATATAATAACTAAGAACAGGACACTAAGCCAGCAGCACAAAGCACCCTGATTCACATCTCTCTGAATAGCAGCATTTGTACAGACTGGGCAGAGGGGTAAACAGGTTCTTCTCCATGTAACCTGGCCTTGGAAGCAGCAGTTTGAGTGATTTCTGAAATCCCATTGCCTAGCATCAAGCTGGCAAGAGAAGAAATAGCCTCATCACTCTCTCCCTCTGCTAAGGGATGCATTCTATATTCATCTGCAATCAGGAGAGAGAAGAAAGAAGAGTTCTTTGAGCTTTATGCAAAGTAGATTGAAAATTATCCAACTATTAAAAAATTACTTTAAGAAAACCCCAGAGTAGTAGTGATGAGCCTCTGCATTGGGAGAGAGCTCCCACTGCCTGGGGGATGTTTGTGCTGGCCAGCCACAGGCACCCCTTGGTGCACAGCCCCACTCACACGTGGGCAGGGTGATACTCCTCAGCTTCATGGGCAGGTTTACCAGCACCAAAAAAATTCCTAAATGCATGTGTGACTCCATGGTACTTGAGATGTGACTCAGGGCAGCCTGGCCCAAAGAGAGGGGTAAGAGCCTGCACGTGGAAACAGCGAGGAGTAGCTGCAGCAATGAGTAACCCTGTGAGAGCTGATTCACGTGTCTGTAATCTGCTCCACGCAGGACTCACAGCGGTTCTTTCCGAACATTAGGCAAGAGAATTACACTTCATGGCAAAACCATCTCCCACTGACCGAGTGGAGCACTCCAGCGTGCAAACTCCTCACGGGAGAGCGGACGCTGGCCCCGGCAGGTGTGCACGAGGCCAGCCCACACTGAGAGACCATGACCTGCTTACACCCCTCACTGCCAGGGTGCAGCACCCACAAGGTGCTCCTCTGCCCCTGCTGAGGAATCTCCTGCCCTCCACTCTTCCTGCTCAGCTGACTTAGATGGGAAAGGATTCCCAACACCAAATAAGCCTCAGGCAGACAGCCAGGTTTCCAAGCCCCTTGCCAAAGGGGAGACCGTGCTTCTCCTTTTCCAAGTGCTCTGTGATCTTGCACTTGCAAAGCTTCTGGAGGCTTTTTCCTCCCACTGCACATTAGCAATTCATTGATTGGTTTCTACAGGTCTGAAAGGGAACCAGACAAACTTTTAACATATGGACTGGAAGAACTGCAGAAGCCTCCCCAAGAGACCATCATTAAGCCCAGAGAAACAGGGTCAGTAAACTGCTGCACCTTCCAAAGATTGCACTGCCATGGTGGTCACAGGGTAAAAAAAGCTGCCACCTACTAAGGATGAAGAGCTGCACATCCTCCAAAGCTCCCCAGACATCTTATTAGACTTCAGGAAAGTTACTTCTCTTTCCCAGTCTCCCTATTTGTAAAATGGTGATAAAACTTCACAGGAGTCTCAATTCATTAATTCTGAAAACATTCAAATACAAAAGTAAAGATTCTCTGTAAATATGCAAATCCACAAACAAGTATTTATAGGGGAGGAGAAATCACGGATGGGGCTGAGAACATCCAGAATTTGCAGTCTCCCCCAGCAATGTCCTCCTGCAGTTTCCTGGAAAAAGGCTGTTCTGACACATGCACTGCTCTTGTAACATGAATTTTGTTCATTGGTCTAATATTATTATTTCTAAATTTACTAATACTGGTTACAAAACCATCTGTATTCATGAAAACCTGAAAGTTTACAAGCTCTCTCACACACAAACAGAAGCCATTTCAAACACCATGCTGTATTTAGAAGGCTGCTTTGAAAATCTGGCTCTTAGAATCACCTTTGGTTGCTAAATAAACTTCTCTGGAGTAACCACAGCCCACACAAAAATAGTTACAAAACAGTTTCATGACTTCAAGTGGAAATGGGTGTTGGTAAGAAGCACGCTCAATTTTTCTTCACTGAAGTTGAAATGTAAAAAAAATACAATATAAGCTCTGTAAGCAGATTCTTCATGGTAAACAAATATGCAAAGATGCAGAAAATGCTAAGTGATCATTTTTAGAACATTTATTTTTGGCAGAATAAACACTTTCAGACTCTAAGCAACTTCTCTGTGTGTACAGAATCTCCAACTGTGAAAAGAAAACAAATAGCAGAGTTTCATTTGTTATAATCAGGATTTTTTTCATGACTGTTTAGAATAAAGTTGGATCACATTTGGAGTGGCTTGGAAATTCATTGTTTAGGCATTAGGCTCCAGTGGTAAACATCCTACAATATGTGTATAATACAGCAACTATTTTTGTACTTCAAAGCCTTCCCTCATATATTGGGAAGGTGCAGGATAAAAACAACTTCTTTTTTTCCCTTCTAGGGAATGATGGTTTTATTGCTTGATTTCACCCAGAAGAGATCCCTGATTATCCCTCACTGGAGTCCATTTATTCACATAAAAATTAGCCCCAAACACCAGACCACAAATTCCACTTGAGAAATCCAGCTCTCTGGAGAAACAGCAGTATAATGGGGGGACTGTACAGTCCTGGAGTCTTATCATTCCCAAACTCCTTGGGGCACAGGGCTTTTTTTAATACAGGAACTCACTGTTGACTCTTCAGGACTGAATATCCTGCAGATGAGGAAATGTGGAACAACAAGGACAGACACTTGGCTGGTTTGAGTGATCGCATCTCCACGGTCAGCGCCTCACTGCCCTCCCAGCTACCATCACTCCCCTCCCAGAGCAAGCCACTTCCCTCACTTCAGAGGAACGGAAAGTAAGTTCAGGAGCAGGGCTGAAAACGGCATTTTTTCACTTTGAGCAACCTAGTGGAAATCTGGCTGCTCAACACTTCTGAAAACAGCCGGCCGAACTGTCCTGCTCCGAGTGTCCAAGGAACCAAGGGCCAGTAGGAGCCAACGCTCCGGGCAATGTCGGCCTGCCAAGGTCACGTAAGTCTGTGGCAGGAGAAGTAACAGGATCATCTGGCTCTTCTCCTGTTTCTCAGCCACAAAACTTTCTTCCTCCCCTAACAATTACATATGTGGGTTTCCTTAACAGTTTCTTTTTACATTTCTGTTTAAATAGCACAGGGAAAAGGAAGAGGAGGCTTGATGTGGAAAATTAGTTTTGGAAATGTTGAGCAGTGTAGACTTGCCAACTTCTGTTCCTCCAGTCAGTTCATTGTCGATGCTCTCAGCTCTCACCAAAATGCTATTTTTAGGCTGTACGTCAGATTTCACAAGTGAGACTGACAGGATTTTTAGAAAAATCTGAGGCTTTTCCCTGAGAATTAAATGACAAAAACAATGTGGGAATACTGCTTCCCACTTTGTGCTGCTGAGGCTCCACCACAGCTACTCCAGGGCAAAGCTCCAAACGGACCCAACTGCACAGGAGCAGCCTTTCCAGAAAGCATCAGGGGATTCCCAGCATGAGGGAGATGTGCAAAACATTTCCATCAAGAGGGGGATGTGCAGGTCTTTTACACCTAATGAGACACAGGGAGTCTGCAAATGTTCTGAGGAGATGCTCTGCAGCAAATCAAAGCACAGGCACAGAGCAGAGCCTCAGAAAATGAAGCTTTCTAATAAAATCCCCCAGCTGTTGCTGCAGTTGCCAGGTGGCTCCTTAGGGGCAGAGGCAGCTGCAGAGCCCCTGTGCCAGGAGCTCCCACTGCTGCCCCAGCCCAGTTTGGGCACAAGGGCTTCCCAGACCTGCACCACCACTTCTTCCCACTGCTCGGTGTCATCTGCTGAGCTGCAGCTTTTGAATGAGAAGCCAGGAATGCAGAGGTGACACTTTCTGCTGCAGTGAAAGACCAGCAAAGCCTGGAGGCAGCAAAAGCCTTCTCCAGTGCATTGTTTGCTGAGCTCTTGTCATGCTGTTGGACATGCACATTAAGAAATTAGAATTTCTGCATGGTTATTTCCTTGAGTTGACAGGTGTCTAAAGCCAGTTTCCAGCTCTGTTTGCCATCCAAATATAAAGAAATTTAAGGCAAGTTTAACATTTGGTTTGTTTTTAATAGAGAGACTCTGTGTTTAAGATCTTTGCTAAGCCTGTTTTGATGAGACCATGCTTTTGATGAGATGTTTTTAATTGACAGCCTTTGCTGACAGAACAGGACTGCAGGGAGGACATCTCATCCACACATAAACCAATGGCTCAACCAAAAAAGTATTGCTGTAAAAAGACTTACTATTGCAATGCTGCTGAGCAATTTTTTTTCAATATCCACATGGATATTTGAGACTGCTTGACGATGATGCGGATTGTTTTGAATATTTCAGGGTCATTTATCTGTAAGAGACTTTAGACAAGTAATCCAGCCAAATTTCAGTTTGTAGATCAGCATGTCTAGATATTTGACCACACAATCCTGCAGAGAAAACGTGGTGTCACTGTGTTAGCTGAGGGTGGTGACTTCACACAGGTGTAACTGAGTGCAGAATCTACCTCCCAAGGGTTTTCTGGTGCTTCCTGAACCTGACAAGATTAATTTAGTGATTTGGAAATCTGTTGCCAAGCCCAAGTCCCCAGAAGACTGCAAAGAAATAGGAAGATTAAAAGCAGATGGTTCAGCAACCAAGGTTTTCTAGTTAAACTTTTAACAGACTTAAAATTCTTGGGCTTCATATAATCATCTTCATTCTTTCCTTCAATCCAGTGTGTGTTAGTATCTTTGGAGCACTTCCTTCAGACATGAAGCCAAACACAACATGCTAATAATACAACCTCAAAAAACATACCTTTATGATAGGCTTAATAAGAGGTTAAGGAAATGTTGACTCTAACTCAACAAGGTTCTGTGCAATTAGACAATCTTCATGTGGTTGTTAATATCCATAAAAGGATGCTGAAATTTAAAATACGAAGAGAGACCATTTCCGGGAGGGGCTTTAGCAGATGAGCCCGTTAAAAACACAATTCAAACACTGTTGCAGTTGATAAAGGGTCTCCTCAATTAAGGTGAGACATTTAAAAAGGGTTGATGTGGGAGCTAATGGTTACACAATGCTCCTGATTTCCTGTTCCCGTTGGAACCACTAAACCCCTCTGTCAAGTCTGGCAGGAGTAGAGGTGATGCTGGTCGGGCTGTCAGCATCCCCAGGCCTCTGGAGACCTGTGATGATGGACAGGAGCAAGGCAGGGGCAGTTCTGGAAATCACCTAAGAAACTTAAGAGTTTCTCTGTCTGCTCCTGGCTCTCTCTTCTCCCCCTCCTCTGACTTCGAGTCCTACAGCTTTGACCCATACCACGCCAGCCACAGCTCGCTGTGGGGGTCAGGCTCCCCCTCAGGCCAGCAGGATCCTGTGGTGGTTTCAGTTCGAAACTGGGCAGAAACACCAATTTGTGGAGTGGTTTTGGTTCACCAATCTGAAATTTCTCAACCAAGAGCAAAGCAGGCTTAATCTTTGAAAGGTATAAAAAAAATTTACTAACGGAACTAGAAGAAGAATAATAAAAATCAGAAAAAACCCTTCAGAACACTCCTCCCTTCTTCCAAACCTTCTTTCTTTCCCACTGACAATGTACAGAAACAACACTCAGAATTCTCAGCCAGTTTTTCACTTCTAGAATGGTCTTTCTCCAGTTCACTTAGGGAGAGGAGGATCTCTCACTGATAGAAAAATTTTCCACCAACAGCAGCTGCCTGGAAAATCCACATTTGTGAGATTTCCTCCCACTTTCACAGCTGTGCTTCTGGGCCATGACAATGTTTTTTTTAAAAAATGGCCTGTTCAAAAGCAAAGGTTCTCTTCATCTTCTCTCGGCTCAAAAAAGGTCATCATCATTCACTTCTCCATCTGTTCAAATTTCTCATGAGATCACAGTCACTTCAACATCTGCTCACTTGCACTGAATTCCTTCACTCAGGTCTACAATTTGAACTTCCATCTCCCCTACACTTCTCCATGGTTTAAAGGGAATAGAGTCCATCACTACAGCTTACAAGAGAATTTTAGCCTAAATATAAGGCAGCTCCTCATACTCCTCTCATCTGGGACTTTATTCCGTCTTGACTGACCTTGGTGCCTTCATGTTGTTCCTTTACGTGTCTTCACTCTGTCCTTTTCTCCCACGCAAGAGAGGATTACAGCCTGCAGGTCTCATCTGTGCACTGAAGGAGTTGACAAAGGGCTGCGGCCAGGCCTCTCTCTGCTGGGCTGCAGGGCTGCTTCTGGCCTCAGCCACTGGGACGTTTCTTCAGCGGCCGTGCTGAGGCTGGGATCTTATCAGCCAGGGCTCAGCTGTGACACGCCAGGGGCCGATGACCACGATGACCACCCCTTGTCCCTGCCTGGAGCCACCGGACCCCGGCCCAGGCCCCCCAACCCCCCCACTCCCGCTGGGCTGCGTGGGCCGTGGCTGCTCCCGGGACTCGGTGGACCCTCCCCCGCCTGGCCCAGCCATGCCACGCCACGGGGCCGTGGCAGAGCGGGGCGGGCCAGCACTGCACCCTGTTACCTCTTCTGAAGCTGGAAACCAGAAAGAAAAGTTTCCGAGATTCTCATCTCAAAATGCGTATTCATGAAAGCGTATCAGCCCTTTTCATTGGTTTAATCATGTGTCAATATTCAGAAATTGGCCAGTTAAGGCCAAACCAGGACAGATCCAGACCCTGGCCAGTCCAGCTTCAAGTCCTGGGATGATCTCTTTAGATCTTTTCATATCCAGTGCCAATCCTGAGCATTTGTGTGACTGAGACAGAAAAGCAGGCAGTTCAAGCAAGTATGTGCCTGGCTGAATTATAGTGACTCGCTCCAAACTCACAACCAACATCAGAATGAAGACAGGACAAGAGTCTCCCATTTGTCTACTACAAATCTTCCCTCTCTGCAGAAGTGGCAGCTAAAACAATCCCCCAGACATTCCACATGAGGTCCAACAAACACCAAATACAAATCAAATACACAGAAACTCTCTGCTGGGAATTTCTTCCTCTGCAGAGTCTTGCAAACATCTTTATAGCCCCAGAACTAACTTTATGACCACTTCATGCAGGCACTGAATGCCAGTGCTGAGCTACCAAGGACACGACGCCCTTTATTCATGTCACCTGCACAGAACAGCCTTAAGATTTGCTTTCCAGAGGTCATTTGGGTCAGCCTTCACAGAAGCACTCACGGGAGGAGAACACCAAGCAGCAAATATTTCTCTCCATGAACAAAAAGGTGCTTTAACAGCCTTTCTTGCCCAAGTACCTGTGATACCAGGGAGCATTTCTCATTACCAGCCCCAGGGTCCCCGAAGCCTCAAAGACATGGGTTTCCACCACACAGGTCAGGCCCATGTCAGCACACTGCCCACGCCTGAATAAAGCACAAGAAGTGTCTACAGTGCCTGATACTGCAGCCTTCATCCAGAGAACACAGCTAGTCTGATTCTTCCCATCCCTGAAAAGAGACTTGCAGGAATGTTTTAGACTCCCCCCACTACTTCCCAATTCTGGGTGCTCACTGTGTTGTGCCACTCCTTGTGCTGCAGTGAGTCCCACTTTACCCCCTCCCAACATCCCTTTGAAGGCAAAGTTAGTTGCAAGGACAAAAAATTGCACCTGCAAAAGCTAAGGATGTCTGCTTTGAAAAACCAAACCCCCAAAATACATTTGGACACATAAATAGAGCAGTCAAGCCTCAAGTTAAATCTTCCATATGAAGTGCAAGGAATCAAATAACCATCCAGAAGAGATGTCTGCAAAATAACTTGGCTCCTAACATTTTCATTTGGGTTAAATTAAAATAATTGTAAATCTTCAGTGCACAGCACGAGAGCTGCATTCTGTGTAACACTGTACGTATCCTATTAAGCTTTAAGTCAGTTCAATCCTACAAAAATGCTTTGAAAACCAGACTGAGTTGCCCTTCCTTGGGCAACCAATCACACTACTGCAAGAAAGCAGAAGAGGATTTGCGAGTGAATTTTCTCCATTGTAGTTAACCAGAGCTAAAAGAGTCAGGGGAACAGGAGGGGCAGAAGAAACATTTCCTTGGAACGAAGGGGAAAAGCATCATTACACACCGATTTCCTGAAGCTGCATTAAACCTCATCTGTGCATTAATTAGAAGCCAGTGCCAGGCTGACTATTTTAGACACAAACATGGTTCATCTAATGATCCATTTGTATTGCCTTAAAAGTTGTGATTTCCTGGGCATCCTGGAGGTTTAAGGAAGAAGGTGTCTGGCCTCGAGGTTCTTCACACACAGAACTGAGCCCTGCTGGCTGCAACTCAGTTCTGTGGGGAGCAAGAAACTTTGGGCATTGTTTACCAGCTTTTTGCTAGATAGAAAAACCACCTCCATTCACAACCCTGTTAAATCATTGTACATCACTACAGATCACATTTTCATAATATCAGAATGTTCAATCCCATTTTGGAATGGGAGTTTACAGTGCAACATGTGTGCAGTGGCTCCTGAAAACCAGCATTAATTCCTGCCACTCCTCCCCTCATTTTGGATCGTTTTGACTCCATCCTCCTGTTTCAACAACCTGAGGGCATTCATGGAATTGGTGTGAGCACAGCACATGAAAACTCAGCCATAGCCATGGCAGTACAGCAGAGTCACCACTCACACCTGGGTCTTTCTGAAGCTCTCACTGACTTTGCAAGGCTTGGAATTAACCCAGTACATGTCTCTAGTCCAGCTGTAAACAGAATATTGAAACTCCCACCTCATAGTTGCCACCTCTTTGGTACCAAGTGCCAACCCTAAAGAGGGTTTAAGGATCTTTACCAAAGGTGGCATAGAAGAGCAAAAGTCAATGATTAATTGGGACAGTTCTGTTGTTAGTTCTTATAGAGGAAGAGTTCAGAGTTAAGTTAAACCTCAACACATGAATTTATTTCCAGAGCTCTTTCTGAAATTGCTCCTTCATTTTTGTGCCAATAAATCTTACATTCCAGCTATGCTTCTCTAATAGATACAGGCATAAATTTTTATTTCTAGTTGGCCAGATTAATGACAAGGAAAACGGGAAGAATAAAGCGAAAGCTGCAGTTAGCACTTATCTATCTCTGTCCTGCAGCCTTCTTTCTCATTACTCCGGCAACTCTCATATTTAGAGGAAGCTGAGCTCTCCACATGCAGTTTTAATGGAACACCTATCGCTCAGCATCCAACTGCACAATTCAGCTGGGACCACAGTTGCAAATAAAAACCATTGTACTCTTCCTGAACAAGCATAGCAATCATAGCGTAGATAATACCTTGTACTGCTGAAACAAGAGCCATGAAAAGATTTCAAAGAGCTTTACAGACATTCATAATTTAAGACAATCCACATCCTCCTAAAGGTGATACTGGATCCTCACTTTGCAGATGAAGAATAGAGGCATTAAAAAATTAAGGGACTGAGGGACATGGAAAGCAAGGCAGCACTGAACAATGTCCTGCTCATGTACATCACAGCAACCAGACCTTGTGATGGTTTCTGCAAGCACTCTAACCATTGCCACATGCCACTGAAGTTTGCTTTATCAATTTCTATGTTTTATTTCCTAAGTTATTCTTGGATACTGTTACCCCATCCCTATTAACCTCATCTTCTCTGCTCTGGACCCATTGTTTCACACTAGTACCTATTACAAAGCCTGCATCACCCTGTCAGGCAGCCCATGGTGACACTGGAGACACCATTCAGGCATGACCTGATTTGGTGAAACAGCTACAATGTTTTAGTTCTTTAGGATATATTATACACTAGATGTTACGAATAACTCATTAAGTGCACCCTACTTCTATTGTCTTTCCACTTTGTGACTATGTACAAGCCATGGTTCAGCAAGTTGGTGAGTTGTCCTTTCCAGGAGGAATCTGGGGTGCCAGCCTTGTTAAGCAGGGCCTGCTCTAGTCTAGGGCTTTCATTCAGCACAGGTTCCGTTTACTGAGTAACACTCAGAGCTTCAGACCCCAGTTCAGAAGTTTTAATTGATGCACACAGGAAAGCTGGATTAGGCGCTGTCTCTCCTGATGGATCTCTCCCTGCAGACTGTGAGACTGGGGAGTTTAAAAGCAAAGATTTTGCTCTTCACTGCCATAAAATATATCTTCTCACTCTATAATTAATCCCAGTGAAATGAAAGATAGCAGCCTAACAGATTCACCTGTTGTGGTGCAAACTGCAAAAAGACTGATTGAATATACCTTTACCTATTTTATATACCTTTAGAGATGCAGTTTGGCTTTCCTAATGTACTTCTTTAATGAGCATCTTGGACTTGGACATCACAGAGCACAGGACAGGCCAGAGAGACAACAAGAAGAGGCTTCTACAACACAGACAGAGGTGAAGCCGCACTCCTATATAATGAATTATAAATGGAAAAAGCGAATATAAAGACAGGTCTGTCTCACGAAAAGCCAACCCCAAATATAAGACTTACTCCAGCCAAAGAACAAGCTTAAAGCAGACAATCCAGTTTGCTGGCCACCTTCTCCCCTTCCTACTCTTCCCTAGTCAAGGGTTGAAGGAGGGTAAAATCAACGTCCGCCCACCAGTTCATCACAGGTATAACCCCTGCAGAGAAATTGCTCTAGTCAAAACCAGACCCATGACTCTGGTGAACAAGGGAAGTGGCACAGTCCTTGTACAGGGCAATGAAAGTGCAGCCTTTCCCCTCTCCAGGAATGTCCAACCTCTCACATGTAGGCCAAGGCAAGGGCACAGCCAAGCACACACACCTGGGACTGGAGGAACAGCACCAGGAACAAAGCAACGCACGGTGTCAGAGATGTGCCTTTACCTGCGCTTTCTGGCCCCTCTCTTGAGCAATTCCAAGAGCAGTTGCCTGCTGGCCTCTACTCTCACCCAAAATACATCCCTTCAGATTACTATTTCTTCAAGAGAGCACGGCACCTGAGGCCAAACAGAAATTAGTTACAAGTTCATGGAGTTTAAGAGCAGTGAAATCCTAAAAGACAGACTTTCCCCACCAGAAATCAAGAAAACTTTCTTCAAGGTTACATTAGCCCTGTGCTGAGGACATAGGCACCAGGTAAGCCATAAGCTGACAACTCAATTGCAACACTTAAGACTCAGTAAATATACAAGAAAAAATTATACTACAGATGCTGGTAAATAATTGTGCAGTAGAACTGAGCTGAGATAAAACATAAACGGTATTATGGAGATGAAATAATGGTATTTTTATACTTCAAAAGAGCAAGATAAAAAGCTGAGATTTTACTGATGGACTTTAGTTAAGGAATTAGTCATCATTATACAATAGCAATTTGAATATCCTAGCACAGCACGTGTCACAAGGAAATCATTCAAAGTTTGGATATGTTTTAGCTGCATCAATTAAAACTGTACATCACGGTATAACATCAGATAGCAAAACTTATTCCAAGCAAGTATTTACATAGAGCTATTACATGACAAGGATTTGGTTTAATTGGTGAGTAAATGGAGCTGGAAGTTGCTGAAGAGGGCTCTGAAGATCACTGGGGCAGAACAAATTGTTTTACTTTGTTTTGTGTGTCTGAGTTTTAAGCCTTCCAGATGCAACAGTAAATGCAATAATAACATTGTCTAATGAAGATGGGTTTATAATGAGTTTGGGGTGAGAGGGCAAAGCAGTGACTTGTGTAGCAGTATCTCACCAGGGAAGTATAAAATCTGACAGAGTTTCTGCCTGGAAAGGGATGTAGAAAAGTGGATCACTGAGATAAACTAATGGAAATTCTCCAGAAACAAAGGCGTCATTTAGATATGTAGGACAGCTTTACCCAGACTCAGTAATTTGCTGCAGCACCAAGGAAGTTTAGTGGTACTGTAGGCAAGAATCAAAGCCCTAGGAGATGGTGAAAAAGGTTTGGAAAATAGGGCCAAACAAATCCAGATTTGTCATAAACTTTCATACAGCACTCACTTGAATGGACAAGGCACTGCAGCACTGTTCTTTCCAACTGAGCCAACCCAGAGACCGCTCTGGCAACGCGGACACATCCTCACAAGGACTGAATACTCCCCTCAGCATCACTGTTAGCAAAGCTTTACTCCTCCCCATCTCCCAGAGAAGCTGCAACCAACATCTGAACAGATCTATGGCCAGGAAAATTTACACCAGCTGGAAATCTGACCCATCTATTTCATGCAAGGGAATAGGCATGACTTCTTTCCTGCTGCATTGACTAAGATCTCCCCAGCCGCACTCTGAGAACACTTTAGGTGTTGGGATATCAACCACAGAAAACTGAGTGGAAATCCCTAGGCAGGAATAAAGCATATATTTAATAAATGGTTCTACAGAAACAGAAAAAAAAAAAAAAAGAGAGGGGCGAGGAGGAAGAAAGGAAAAGGTTTGCAATTGTGAGATCATAAGAGTCCAAGCATATAAGTGATGACTAAGTGTAATCTTGTGTTTCAAGAAGATGAAGAAAAACATGTTTTTGAAACTACTGAAGATGGTGTTCCCAGTCAACAGATATTCCTTTATTGGCCTGCGAGTGACCCTTTCAGCCTGGGCTTTCCTCCAGCCCGTGGGTCCATGGCAATGACTAGAGGGAAGAAAATCCCCCTACTGGCCAGCTGTGCTCCAAATTACCTTACTCATCTGTGCCTATAAATGTAATTGCATGTTTCCATGGAATTGAATCAGAATGACCTGCTCACCCCTGACATAGTTCATATATCTGTGATTTCTGTCTCTGTAGATAAAAATCTTTCTTCTGTGTGTGTCTGAAGATTCTGTAAGGACAGAGTCAGTTCCCCACTAACCAAGGAAATGGAGGGAGCCGATAGCTCCAACACAGCCAAACTGGGAAGAGTGCAAAACACAGGTAAATTATGTTCTCAGATGGACAATAAGAATATGAAATATGGAAGAGTTTAGTGTTGCTGCTGAGTACAGACCACAGATCTACATAAACTGGCAGACCTGCACCAGGCAGCACATGTGGATATGCCACACTGAGCCCAGCTCAGCATCTCCAGTAGTTGATTTCCATGGGGATAGTGGATAGTGGATATCTAGGGATAACTACAATTCACACTAGTGGTGTACAATAGTGTGAACAAACACTGAGAAATTCCAGTTCAGGTGAGAGCAGAAATATTTCCTGCTAACCCAGAGGAAGTGCCTGTGAAATTGAGTAACTGAGAACTCTCTCCTGTCGCAGCTCAGCCTCCCTTCCCAAATTCCATTAGCATTCACTCCTTCTCACGCCCCTTTTCTCTTTCCTGGCTCTTCCCCCACAGGCTGAAGGAACTGGTATCTGTAATTCCTATGCTAAAGGAGTGCTGTCCCAGAGCAGAGCAGCCCAGAGCAGAGCTGTGGTCCAAGCAAAGGCGAAAGTCAAGCACAAGCAGAGGCATAAGAGAAGGATGTTCTGGTGGCTCTGATGAGAGAAGAATGCCCTGGTGCAAACTGCAATTTGGATCACACTATGGCAGGGGAATGAGAAGATACAAAGCCTCAGATGGCTGGAGGACAGTGTTTGGCAAGAGCCTAGGAGATTCAGCTAGAAAAATTTGAATCTAAGACAAAGGAAACCTGTGATTCAGTTTCAAGATGTGTCAGGTCAGCCACGAAGACAGACACAGACAGAGGAAGAGAGGTGAATGCACCTCCTTTGCTTTTAAAAGAAAGGCCAGAGAAGAAGAAAATCTTCTAATTTCTTAGAAATCTTCTAAGAAAAACTAAATACAACAGCCAGTTGAAATAAGTAAAACATCCGGGAGGTTATTTTCTTGGTAAAAAGCTAATGTAAATAGACCTTTGTATTAGGACATGTATGTGACTTCCACAAAGATGTAAGTGAACTCCCCTCATTCAAAGGCTGCCGTGGGCTGGACATTTCCATGGAATTCCCTCCCTGGACCCACCACTATTTCCTGTCGGGCCCTTCACACGGCAGGGCAGTCCCGCTCCTGACAGTGACTGAGACTCAGGACTATTGTAACCAAAACCCAAAATGTGTTCCCATTAAAAAAATCTGGATGATAGCAATTAATTCCACATTTTTGTGAATAAATATCATGTGTTTTGTGCCAGAACACTTTGGCTTGTTCGCAGAAGCTAACAGTGACACATAAATCTATTTTCCCTGTTGCTCAACAGACCATTTCACTCTGCCAACCAGCTTTCGCAGGGGAAAATGTTTTTTTTCTGTCTCTCAGTCAGCACCTTCAAAGGTCCTTGCTCCCCATCTTCATGTTGACCTGTTAGTTACAAACTGCACTCAAAGCTACTGATGTCAAGGCAGTCCTGTGACTGCTTTGGGTTTTCACCAGCCACTGATATGAAACAAATTTATTTCCAAGAGCTGCCCCACCATTTCCCAGGAGTGATGTCATTCAACTGAAGACAATGACCAGGATTTCTCCCCTCTCCTGCAGCCAAACCAGCAGAACAGATGTGCTGTGAGCATCCCTGACACCACAGCTATGTTGAATGACCCATCCTGTTCTCCCTGTGGCATTGCTAGGAAAGAGCTCTCCTCTGGCATCAGTGATTTGGGTTAATATGGAACAAGGAAGGACCAACACCTGAGCAGAGAATGGCCAAGCCATTCAGAAAAAAAAGCTGATATACCCCTGTCTTTTCCCAGCTGTATTTACTTTGTTTTACTCTGCTGATTTTGGTGTATTGCACTGCAGAAGTGTAAAACCAAAGGAAAGCCATCGGATTCTGGCTGTTCTGAAGCTTTACAGATGTTTGCTGGCTTTATGTGGGAGAAACATCACTATTTTATTGACCAAACTCTTTTTAGTTTTAATATGGAAAATCTCAGTGGCACTTCACTCCATTTGTCTTTTTTTTTTTTCTTTAGTCATATGATAATGTACACTTAAAACCAGTGAATCATCCCCCCAAAAAGTCATAAAGAGAAAAATAGCTCGTATGTTATGTCTCAGCGGTCAATGAATCATTGACAACAGGTATAATGGGAATAATTATATACTGCTGAGAAACTTTACCCAAAGCCCAGCTCAGAGGCTAGTTTCAAAACTTCTGAGCAGTGCAGTTGGATCCAAGGCTGTGAGTGCCAGGTTAGAAAGCAGCCAGGAGAATTTCAGATTTGTATTATTACAAGGAAATGTCTTCCCCAAGTGTCTGTTATGTGTTGACAAATTGTTTATACTTAACCAAGCAATAATAATGAACAGTCTAAATAGACATTGATTTTTATGTTTTTAATTCACTTTTAGTGGGAAAATATCCTGGCAACAGAAATGTGGATGTCAAGCTTTGGATGCCAGCCACTGCTTTAGAACTGTGCTATTTTAAGCAGTAATATGTATTATTTGGTAAAACAACATATATTTTTAGGGTCTAATCCTGGAAGTTCCTACTCCAATGAGCTTCAGCCTTCCAATCAAAGTTTCTGGAATTACACATATGAATGTAAATTTGTAGCAGACTGCATCCAGACCAAAAAAAAAAAAAANAGTTTTAATGCAGTTTGTCTGCTGCCTTCCTAGAAATAGCTGAAATATAGATGTGAGGCAATTGCTCCAGAACACAAGTGCAAAATCTTTCTCTAAGCCAGCTCAAAGAACTGAAGCAACTAAAGAAAACATGTCCATGGACCAAGTCCAGCTCCAGAAGAAGGCTTTCCTTTCCAGTGCAGATCCTTGGCTATTTTAAAGAGCATCTATCACACAGAGCTGTCAGAGCTGCCTCCCAGGGCTGCTGGCTCCACTTTTCACCTGGATTTGTAACCTGGGCTGAGCTCAGCCCCAGTGCCAGCTCTGGCAGCCCAGGAGATTTTGCACATCAGTGTGGAGCCAGACCCCACAATCACCCTTGGGAACAAGGACAACAACTATTTTTTCTCAGATCTGCTAAAGCCTTTTAGAGAGGAAAGATGCACAAGCGTGCCCTCACAATAACATAGCTGTGTCCCCTTCCACCAGTGTACAACAGGAATTCTCCTAAAGAACAGAATTCCTCACAGAAGGAAAATTTACAAAATAAATTATGGATAAATCAGATCCATTGTGCGCAGCATGAACCCTGCCATCCACCAATGGCAAACAGAAGCCCCTAAGCATCTAATATACTTTTCCTCTCAAATATCCCAACAGTGCAAGAAGATGGTGATCAGCCCCATCCTGCTCCTGTCACAGCAGAGCAGAGCTGTGCACCAGCACCAGCAGTTAATTCAGTGAAGCTGTTAGTGCCCATACCTGGGAGGAGATGGTCGTCACAGGAATTCTTTCAGTGGAGACAAACAGGCACCTTCTGAGAGCAAATCTTCTGGTCCATCATAGATATCTGCATTAGGGTAAGCTAAACCACCTTCTGGAGGTTCCCATTTCTCCTTGTCAACTGCAAAGGGAGCATGAGTGCAGCTGCGGCCAGCTTAAACATCAATGTCTGACTCCTGGATGCCTTGAGTTGGAGCAAAATATTTCACCTTTAGCTGAGAAAATAGTGGAAGAGAGATGGGTGGTTGCTGTTGCGTTTCTGGGAAACACAAGATATTATACGGCCTGTTAATTTATTCCAGAGTTTCCCTTTATGCTTTAGCAATATTGTTCAGCATTCAATTCAAGTCATAACATTTAATGACTTGTGGTCAGCTCAGCTTATCCTGCATTTCTATGCCAGCTTAAAAAATAAACAAAGCTGTGTCTACTAAATGGCACAATCAGAGGGATTTACCCTGCTCCTACCACAAAACACGTATCAGAACATGCCAACACAATCTCAGCTCAGTTCAGAGAACATGGGACTCTTCTTTACATCCTGCTATAGGACACCGAGAGAGCTGAACAGTTTGTTTGGTAATAAGCATCACTCTTTAGGGGACATGAGGACTAAGGACAGCTTCAAATTAACAGTACTATAATTTCAAAAATGTCCAGTGGCCTCAGATAGGAGATACAACGTGCTGGAGGCTGCACAGTTACTTGGGACTTGTTTCCAGCACTGAGTTAACTCAGTGAATAACCTGAGTCGTGTCCTCACTCATACAGAGGAGCTGTGGGTTTGGAGGGTGCCCCTTTGTCGGGGTGTCTGTCCTGCATAGAGACAATGTGACATTGTCACATACGAGCCACTCCTCTGTCAATTCTGTACACACAGTGAGAAGGGTTAACTCCACTGCAGGGTAAACTCCGTGCTGCAAATAATCCCCCCAGGAAGAGGTAATCCCTGTCCTGATGAATTTACAACCAAAACTCCCACATAAGGTGTGGCAGGAGGCACAAAAAGAAGTACAGCAACTCTTACAAAAGCATGTCTTCTGCCAAGTTGGGAACAGAATTTAATGCTCAGCTGGTGACAAACAAACCCAAAACAACAATTTGCAGAAGATGCTCCATACCTTAGGCAATGGGGAGAAAACTCAAGTGTCTTCCTCCCTTAGAGGGTCTACTCAACTGATTCCAGCACAATTTATAAAGATAGATTGGTAATTTCTTAGCCACAAAACCATTCTCTAGACATACCCAGTCTATGAATCTGCTACACAGACATTCTTCATGTTCTCAGCTTTCTGGTTTAAAAGCCATCAACCAGTACCTGTATGTCTCCATTTCTTCAAAATCCTATTTTAATGTAATTTTGGCAAATAAGACTGTAACTATTTAAAGCTGTTCTGTGGGTTGTGTGCTTTGAAGAAGAAACCATTAGCAGATACTTCAGAAAATTTCATTTATCCTCTGTTGTTTCTCTGCTTTTATGCACCTTTCCCACCAGCTGCTGGTCTGCTGCCTGCCAACCCACCTCCCCCTGCTCCTGCATTCCACATTGAATGGGCTACTCTGCAGACAAAAGCTTTCTCCTATCTCGTGGTGCCTTTATGTTAGGGAAATAATTTGTTTGTTACATTCAAAAGGGAATTGTTTGGTCCTGTCTTTAAAAATGTATGACAGAGTCTATTTTTTTTACCCTTTTGCTTGGAAATCTGTACAATTATGATCTTAGGATGAAAGCCCATTTTTGAGTAGACCATGCAATGAGACAGGCCATTTCATCACAAGTGTCTATATGGAACTTGGAGTGGCTTCTTAAATCTATCATAATAAAGGCACAGAACCAAACTATGAGGCCATTTCCGAAAACTGAAGCCCTTGCCCCATCTAAACCAAACTGTTTCTGGAGCTGGCTGATGTGAGGGCAAAGGGTGAGGAAAAGAGGAAATGTCTTAAAATACATTTTCTACATCTTCTTCCCTGTCCTAAGCTATATACTTTGGGTTTCAGCCCAATGGAGACACTTACCAATGCTCACTACCCCCTTTCCCTCCTATCCCATGAAAAGCAGCAGTTAACTACTGAGCCCTTTGGCTCCCTCTTTAAAAGTCTTCAGCATCCATAGTTCTTGCAGCTACATCCTTGTAAACTATAGATTCATACCTAATAATATGGAAGTTCTTCTGCAGCATCTCCTGAAGCAGGATTTCCAAACTGTCCAGTGAATATGTATTAGCTTGTAGATCAAAGCTGCCCTTTTCATCACATTAATGATCAACCCAGTCAATATTATACAACACAGATTCAGCACAACCTTCAGATTCAGCCCTATGGAAATGTCTTCATTTCAAAGAGATGGCTCTGAAACTCCTCAACAAGCCCTGCTCACCTACCAGCATCACTGCCTATTTATGAGGACTGGGGGACATGCTGCACTTCTGTCCCACGACGAGGACATCCTGAAGAAAGAAAGGAAGGAAAGAAAAGAGAGAAAAAAAGAGAAAAAGAGAGAAAGAGAGAGAGAAAGAGAGAGAGAGAAAGAGAGAGAAAGAGAGAGAAAGAGAGAGAAAGAGAGAGAAAGAGAGAGAAAAAGAGAGAAAAAGAGAGAAAAAGAGAGAAAGAGCAAACCGGTCTGTGGAAGGGTTCTTGCTGAAGTTTTGGAAAAAGCAATCTTTCTTCTCTTCTGGAGGAAAAGGCAGTGCTCAGAGCATGTGGTAGAGGTGCCACACAAGAACAGGAGATGAGTGGGGGGATCTGGCAGCAGCGTGTGACACGAGCACACAAATCCAGGGGCTGCCAAGGCAGCAGCACCACCAGCAGAGAGCCCCATTACCACCCTTCCCCCACACCTTCCCAAAGCCCCTCAGTGCACGAGACCCTCTGCACAGGGACGGCAAAATCCCAACCAGCCTTTGCTCATATTTTCTGAGGGCTGCTAAAACCATGTGCTAATCCTGTCAAAGCTCTCTCTCTGCATCCCCTGCCAGGGGTGCACACATAAACCTGCCTCATGTGAGCTGCCACCACAGCACAGAGAGGAACAGGCTATTTTAGCACAGCTCTGCTTTCAGGTTACCCTGCTGGGTCATGTTACACACCCAGTCACAACATACTGAAATACAATACCACATCAGAACAGATATGTGACAAATTCTCCTCCAACCACCCAAGTGCCTTATCCCTGTCCTGATCCAAAGTACAGCACTGCAGAGATCCTGCCAATCAGGCAAGGACGAAGCCACACAGGCACAACATGAGCTCAAGCAGAAGATGGCACTTCAGAAGCTGGGAAGGAGGGAGAAATAAAAAATATATCCTCTTGTTTATCCATATTTTACATGGGTGTTTTGTTCAGTTATGAGGAATTCCCTCTTTCCTTCATAAAAATACACCAAGCACCTGCCAAGGAGTGCAGCTGTGGCACTGCAGGAAGAAAGGAGAGGAGTAGCACCTCCTACCTCACACTCCACAGCTATTCCTACATTAGAAGTTTTAACAAATCTGCTTTGCAACACCTGTTGCTTTAAAATGGAATAAAGGCAAATGGTGCAAGACATAGGGAGGATAACATTATATTCCAATGACAGGGACAGAGGCAGCAAATGAAAAAACTTCATTACTGGGAGTCAAAGGATTTCCTCTGAAATCCTGGTTCTACGCATGAGGTCACCGGAATTCCTCAGCTTGCCATTGACTGCTGTGTAGATACAGGGCAGACAAACCTTGTGCCTCAGTTTCCAAACCTGCAAAGGTAGGAATCTGAGCACTTCCCCTGCTTCAGCAGGGCTTGTTGAGGCTTGGAGGTTTGCAGTGTGCTGCAAGATCAAAGGATCAGAAAAGCATTACATATTCAGTACAGGTCCACGCACTACTTGAAGGTCTGGAGGCGAGGCAGGTTGCTTAGCTCACAGAGGAAAGCAGGAAACCAGAGATTTCACAAGCCCTTTTATTGTAACTACTGGGGATTGAATTTGTCCACTGTGAGATGGGCACACCAGGCTGGCATCTCCCAAATAGCACTTACCTCAGAGGTGCCACAGCTTCAGGATTTGCCCTAAGAGTACCCTAGAAGTGAAGACACTGAGATGAGTCTTCTCTTTGTGAAAACACAAGTTTTTCTTAAGTCTGAGAGTCACTTTCAACAATTTGCCTCTTGCAAACTTCTCTATATTACCCTTCCATTTGCTGGGAAACACAATATATAAATCCTGGCATTCACAACACTGTCACAGGTTGTGGTACCCTGAAAGGTCTCATATTTCTGCAGAAGCAATAACTCTTCTGCTTGTCACTGTAAGCCAAGGTCTTTTTTACAGCACACACAAACACAGAAGAAAATAAATGTATTCCAGGAAAGCACAGGGATGAATTCACAATTACAAGTGGGAATTGGTGCTTTTGTAAACACACACAGACAAAAATTTATGACACAGATCTCTTTTTCCAGCTACCAGGAAAGGTCATTTCAGTCAGACAACATGACTTGGGGGACCTGTGGTAGCACATGGACTCTGTTATTCCCCCTTTTGTGCCTTCACAAACTCGTGCTGCTGTCAGTACATCCACAGCAGGTGAGCTTTGTTCTCCCTAGGGCTCCTTGAGGCCACAGATCCCCAAGGTCTGGACCTCCATAAAATAAGGGGCTCGCTTGATTTCAGGATTTCCACAGTTCCTAACTCATCTATCACAAATGCTCATAGTGCACACCTAAAACCAGTCTCCTGCTTGTTGTTAATTCCTCCTACCCACCACACATGACAGATAATGAATATAATAGTACCAACATTCCCACAGACACACACACACATGTCCATTTGAGGTGCTCCACCTGCCACACCTCTTCTCTTTTTAAAGCAAAGTATCTTAAAAGGTTTAGAAATAAAGTGTTTGCCAAAGATCAAATGTTGATCCAGCGCTCAACAAAACCAGTGGGAGTCTTCCACTGACTTCAGTCAGCATCACAGGACAGGGCACCAAGAGCCTCACACAGCTCTGAAGGCACACAGGTCACACAGGGTCCAGTCAGAGCTCTTGACATTTGGCAGGCTCAGACCTCATCTTGCCAATGCAAGCAACTGGACAAAATGGAAGCAAAAAACACTACAAATATTTTTTTATAATTTACCCAGGCCTCTGATCTAGGGCTGAGACACACACAGAAAAATTGTAAAAGGTGCAGAAAATGCAGTGAAATAAAACTGAAAAACTGCTGGGGAAGGTTGAGTTTGATGCTTCAGGAGATATGATTGGAGTGTGGAAACCTATGGAACCTGGGATGGTGGAAATGACTAAAACTTTTACAAGTATTGCAAGAATACAAAGCCTAACACGAGAAAACAAAAAGCCTTAGAAAAGTAGTCAAATGAAAGCCCATGCTAATGCTGGCATTACCTGAGAGTCTCATTACAGAAACAAAGCTTGGGAGCAGGCAACACCAGTCCTGGGCTTTACTCAACAGCAAGGACAGACAAGATTTTATAGAAAAAGTTTCTCAGCTGGTGCAGACAGCAAATAAGCTTTTTGGGAATGATGCCAAATGCAAGAGGAATGACCATGAAACCAAATCTGAAAGAACCAGGAAAGGAGTTCACATGGATACTGCCTGCAAGTTTGACAATGGGATTAAAAAGCAGCACTTTCCAACCCCCACACACAAAACCCACAGGTAGCTCTACATCTCACAACCTGAGCTGGTCATCTGGTTGGACTGATTTTGGAAGGCTCCACCAACGAGGGACTCCAAATGGAACAAGCCTCATGGTGTCTTAATCTGCTACCTTGGTCAAGTAGAAAAAGGCATTAAAAAGCTCAGTGACTACAAATGGAATCAAGAAGTATTGAGACACAAAATAACACAGAAGCTCTTCACGCTAATTAAGGACTGTGCATGTAAGCTGTGGGACATGGATGCTGGAGCCTCACCTGAAGTCTTGAATGCTGAAGTACTCCAAGGGTCCTGTGCATATCTGGAATATTAATTTCCTTCTAACTCTATGAGGTCCTTTTTGCTAAAAGAAGCTTAAATTGAGATTGGATGTTGTTGTCAAAGGCATGTTCCAGTTCAGCCACATCTTAGTGGTTGTAATGCAGAAAACACTGAAATGCCACAGGCTGTAACATGCAGGTGTTCAGGCAAAAGAATCACAGAGGTCCCTATAGGCCTTGAAATCAGTGAACTGTGCAGACAGCAATTAAACACTCTCACAATTGGAGAGGACTTTGGCTTCCTTTGCTGAAAGGCTCAGTGTGCAGCTGGTCACCTCTTCCTCAGAAGTTTTGCTTGGCAACCCTGAGCGTGAAGACAGAACAGAATCTGATGTATGTGTGCATATATACAAATATATATATATATATATACACACAGATACATATGGCCCCTTTGTGTGACTCCATGGAGCAAACCAGAGAAGGGATCACACTGATTAAGGATGAGAACCTCTCCTGGAGCATTTGCAGCTGGCACTGTAGCTCAGTGACTGACCAACACCATGAGGCAGCTTAAGCCCGTGCACCGTGGGGAAGCTTAAGGCAGAGGTTCAGCTTCCCAACCAAATAACAGCTAAAGAGAAGGCACAGCTCAAGTAAATTGAGGTGCACAACTCAGGGAGCTCTCAGGCTTGCAGAGTTCTCTGCATCCCTTCTGTTAGGCTGCTACTGGTATGTAATTCTGCCAACTGACTTAGCTGAGGCAGTGGTTCAAACCAGAACATGTCCATACTCCCAGTGATCAAAGAAGTGAAGATTTGCTCAATAACCTCTACAAAACTATTCTCCCAATTTGGGAGAACAACTTTATTCCCAAAAGTACTCAGAAACATGTTTAAATTGTATTGTGCTTACATGCCACCCTGTATAATGAAGGTATAAGCATGGACTTAAGAACTTCCCTTGTGCTGGGTGTTTATACTGGGGAGCCAAGGAGAAGAGGAATACACTTGTCCTCCTTCCAGGTCTTTTAAGAAACAACAACAAAAAAAACCAGACATCATTAAATAGTAGTATCATGCTGTGAACATAAACTAGAAAAAATACACTAATTGGAGACTATGGATATTTACAAAAGTATATACTGAAATGAGGGACAAAAAGGACACTGGATAGTCTAACAAGTACAAAGAAATATAATACTGCATCTGTACAGCATCTCCCAATCTAACATTCAGTGAGAAACTGGTATCCTCACCTCCCAGAGAGAAACTGAGGAAAAGAATGGTTACATGACTTGCAAAATGCTGATCTTGCATTGTATCAGATCTGGGAAGGTGCCCTGCGAGGTGACTCAGTAATCTCTGCCCCCACACACCAGCCAGAGGAATTGTTTTCAAGCCAACACCCAGGTCACTAAAGCTGATAAGTACCCAGGGCCAGGGACCCTGCTGCTTGTCACAATCATTTGTCCAAGCCTTGCAGATATCTGATTTAGTACAGAGGGTGACTATTTCTGATTAAAAGTTTAGAGCATAGCACAGCAAGCCCACACATCTGACAGATCCCAAAGTCTCATCTGGAATGAATCAGTATCAACGCAGACTTTATTTAAACATATTGTTTAAATACAGTTTATCCCTCCTGATGCTGGGTTGAGAAGTTCAGTCTTTCAAGTATACTCTCCTACACTGAAATTTTCTTCTCTTTAGGAACAACTTGAAAACACGCGAGTGCATAATTACAGTGGTCAGATATCTTCATCCTATTATCATCAATCTGTGTTGCTTTTCACAAGACATCAGACTGACGTGTCTGTGGGACTATACCCACCACACTACAACAGCAGAGTTTGGGAATAATGCCAGCAGGGACCAGATGAGCGCACAGAACATTGTGCCTCATGCATAATATACACAGCTTCAGTTTATGGAGAGAAAGCACCTAAACCTCCTGAGCCAAGAGAACTAAGAGCAAAATTTATAGATCAGCTATATATTTTATTTTTTTATAACATTATGTACTTCTGTGACAAACAACAATTTCCTAGAAATTCACAGTTCAGCTTCGCATAAATTTGTCCTCTGGACTATGTTATTTGCTGCTGTGACATCAGCACTCACTTCTCCTGCAGCTCCCTTGAGTGACAGCATAAAAATGCTGGTTACACTGATGGCACAAGGTGCTCCGCCTGAGACAGAAACCCTTTCATCAAACGCACTTAGAGCTTGCCTAGAGAAGGCATAATGAATTAAAGAGCTGCTCACTCAGCTCTGGTCAGCAGATCAAGCAGTGCAGCTTGTCCCCACACAGCAAAGCAAACACAAATCCTGAATGGCAGTAACACGCCCATGCCTCAAAGGAACCATGTGCTTAAGTGTTTTCCTGATTGAACCCGGACTGCAGCCTGAGGACCAACAGAGCACCTTCTGCCACCTCCCACAATGTGGAAGAGTACCTGGCTCAGAAGAGCAAGTGCCTCTACTGATTTCCACAGCACTTTTTCTCTTGGGTAATCATTGGCAAAATCCAGCTCAAGAGTACCACCTAGCCTTCCTCCAACATTTTACAGACACTAACCAGTGAGCTCAACATCACCAAATTAGATAACTATCAACTCTTGCACCTGTCCTACAACAGATTTAAAAGACAGACTGAGGACCAGGGTAGGTCAAACTTTACCACAGCACGAAGGGGTGAAAGAAATACAGATTTTTCTGCTATGTCCCACATAGACTTTGCTCAGAAGGCAAACTCCCCTCTCTGCCCTCCTCCTGTGCTCTCTGCCACACTCATTCCCTCTGAACAGCTGTTGCCTGAGCTGAGCCAAAGGGACTGACTGACTCAGCAAGGGATGCCCAAGCCTTTGCTCAGTGTGGGAGACACCACTGTCAGTCCCATGGCACTGCCTTGGGAAGGGCACAGCTTCCCACAGCCCTTTTTCCCATAATGACGGACTGGAGAATGTTTGTCTGTTCAGGAATAATCACAGCATAATGTCACAGCCCACCCTCAGTGTTTCAGAACCCCCAAAGCCACTGACTCATACACACTCCAAGTGGCACCCAGCCTCTCCACAGGCCCTCTGTGCCCACCAGTGAGGCAGCCACTTCTGAGCTGAAGCAGAACAACACATAACATCAAACAGCAATACCTTCTTACAGTTTAGCCTAGGAAATAGAGGATATGGAAATACATATACATATACACTACATATACAATACTCCAGGAAATACAGGGCATAAATTACACTGGTGGGTACCTACAGCCCAAAGCACAGTTCTCCCACATAGCCTGGAAAGTGGGAAGGACAATGTAAAATCACTCATGTGGTGTCCTAATTGCTGCGTTGCGATGGTCAGAGGCGAGTCAAGGTGAGCCTGGAAGCAGCTCCACTGCCTGTGCAACAACCTGGTCACTAAGCAAGGACAGAGAGACTCCTGGCTGGGAGCTGGGAGGCCTCAGCAACGCCGGTCTGTGCGCTCAAGACTTGGTGGCTGTAACCTCTGTCTGCTCAGGAAACCCTCCTTCAATGACAGTGTAAACACCCAGAGTAATCCAACCTGGAATCGTGCCAGACCTCTGGCATGAAATTCCTTTTACTTGGAGGAAACAAAAACCCAGATGATCTGAGTGAACAAGAAGAGACATGTTGCAAAGGCAATGCAGGAGATCTGGGATTTGTTCTTAGCTTCACCCAGCCCTGGTGATCATAATCCTTTGTTTGCCTTTTTTCTATTTAGATTTTAAGTTCTTCAAGACAGAGACAGTCTCTTGGTATTTGTTTATACAGAGTTTATATATCAGTCCCAGGGATTACTGCCAGGAGAATAATCTTTAATGACCACAAATCACTGTGACCCCTGTTTTAGAAATCCTCTAATGTGTATCAAATAGATGTTCAAAAAGAGACTCCAAACTAATTACAAGGTCTAAGATACCACAAGTTAGCCACACCAGTTGCTGTCCACTAAATCCAGCTAGGAATCAAATCCCTGTATTCTTGGCTGTAACATATTTCATTGAGCAGACTGGCAAATGAGTCTTAGTGTGACTGGGAGCACTATGCCTTTCCTCCCACAGGCTCACACTTGACAGAGACGAGAATGAAGAGAAGTCATTTTTGGTTTTGCTACATTAAAACCAAACCAACAAAAAAACTACCAAATTAACAAAAAAAACCCCACCAAAATGAAATAAAAAATCCCTACAATCACGGAGAGAGAAATTCAACACTTCACAGGAACTTAGACAGACTGAACTCTCTTGTAACTGGAAGCTTTAAAATAAAAGTAGGAAGTCCAAGGCAGGGCTGATGGCCTTAAAAGTGTACCTGGTGCACAGGCAGGAAAACAGACAGGAGAGAAAGAAGGAAAGCGCCAGTAGTGGGAGGTACTCTGATCAGCATCTGTTAAACACAGAGCTGCATCTTGAATTTTCTTCTAATTTCTGAGCAGCAGTGTCAAGAGGGAGTGCCAAGGGATGAGCAGCAAACCATCTCTGAGCCCAGGCAAACCCAGAACCCAGCATGAGCCTTACTGCCAGATTTGTTTCTCCGGGACTGCCTGCCTTCCTCCAATGGCTGACCACAGCTCCTCCACCTTCACTCATGTGCTACAGTTACTTTAGCATAGTCCTAGAACTAAAATACATTAATAATGAACAAATTCCATAGTTTCAAGGGGGTTCTCTAACCAACAAAATCCTGCCTCAGACAGTTTTGCATCCTGTATGTTCTCCAGAAGTGGCATCTTGAACACTGCATGCTTTTTTTTAAAGGAAATTTGGTTCCCTGCAGTAACCACCTGTCTTCTCTTTAGCACCTATCCCCTTCCTGGGGAAGCAGAGTCCAATCCAAACAGAGCTGTGCAGAGATTAGAGCAGATGAGACACAGGTTTGCTGTGTGCAGACCGCAGGTCCAGGGTTTGTTTAGAAAAATTACTCTGGTTTACTTTACGTGTCCATCCCTATTGTGCCTCTTCCAGTTGAGATAATTAACATGCTTGAGGAAAAATTGATTGTTCCCTAATATTCGTTCAGCCCTGTATAATGAAGCTCATTTTGGTCCTGAAGTCAGTCCCGTTCAAGTAAAGTGCTTGTTTGCATTTAAGATCTTACGGGATGTTAAGATGAATCAAGGTGCTTGGGGCTGTCAAGTTGAAAGCTTAATATCTTCAAATTGCTGTCCAGGTTACTTTGAAATATTTATGTAATGTACCTTTCTTTCCTGGCAAATTACCATTAATGGGAAAGGAGCTTAGAATTACCTACCAAGAGCACCGAAGTCCCTTTAATGGTAACAATTATTCATTCTAACTTTTTTTATATACAATTTTTCCTGTAGTATCTCCAAAATACCTGCAATTCCAGCAAATGTTTTACATTAATCCAAACTCTGATTCTATCTTGCTCATTCTTCTCAAAGCTGCTGCTTTGAGGAACCAGGCAAAGCAATAGCTAAACACTGATTTCACTCTTCTGACTGTGCATTTGATGCAAAAAATCCTCTTGCTGTTTTTAAAAGGGCTGAATCTGCTTAAGTTGAAAAGCAGACTATTAAGGTATCAATCCAAGACCTAATGAAGCCAGAAGAAAATATTCAAAAAACTGCTCTTCAAACGGGTTAATAAGTCAATGGTTGATATTTTGATATGGAGTTATTCAATTTTAGACAATTATCATAGTCATAAAAGTCAACAGGCTTTCTCTTAGGTACCTAAAATACTCAAGAACATGTTTATTCAGAGTTCACTTAAAAAAAAAAATAACATCCATTTGAAGAAAATAGTGGATTTTCAGTGAAATAATGAAGAACAAAATATTTCCATGCTGAAATACCTGCATGCCTCACATGGATCACCTTGCTGAGAGTGAAAGTCTCCAAACAAAACTCATTTAAGAGAACTGCAGAAAACTTGGGAACTGAAATTACAACGGAGAGGAAGGGTGGTTTGGGGGCACACCAGCAGGCAGGACATTTGTGAGATCTGGGTGAATTCCCTGATATTGCTGCAGAACTCCTGCTTGAGCTTGGGTGAGCTTCTCACCTGCACAGTTCCCACCTGGAACACCAACCTGCCATCTCCTCTGCCTGCCCCAGCCCTCTTCTTTGGTGCGAAGAAAGACTCCCTCAGAACACATCAGTACAATACTTCTTAGCACAAAACAGCTTCATTTTGGAGGGGGAAGTTGGCCACCACCATAATTCAAGCAGCTGCTGAGCACAGTGCAAGCCCTTGCCCTGGTGTGAGCAGTGCCACACAGCCAGGAAACAGACACAGTTCTCTCATGTATCAACCCAAACCAATTAAACTTCTGCTTTTTTTTTTTTTTTCCCCGATGCCCCCTAGGCAATTTCAGCAATGCACACTAATTCATACTGTGGTCACAGAGTAATTTTACCAGCAGCAGTGAGGGAGCCCCAGTTCTGCTGGGCCATCAAGCCCACTCCAGAATGGCACCACAGCAGGTACTCCCCAAGGGACTGGGACCAAGGCAAGGAATCACCATCTCCTACAGGAGTTCAGCAGGTAGGACGTGGTCCTGCACTATGGAAAGCTTTTAACATTGGTAGGTCCCAATATCAAGACTGATGAAGCTACAGAAGAAGTGTAGAAGCCAAAGGAGTCTCTTTGCAGCTATGAGTTGCCCTTTTTACTGTTCTTTTAATATTCTCTCTGAGCATTAAGTTGAGGCTTTTTTGATTCAGTCCAAAACGAGAGGGAAAAGCTGTCTATAAGGTACTTGGCCTTGCTGAGCTGTAGAGTATTTCAGAGAAGATGGAGACACAGAAGGATAAACTCTGGGCACTGAAGGGCTGCATGAGAGAAACATGGGATATCCAGTTGTACACTAAGTTCCAGGGACAGAACAAGCTCCTGCACACCTGGATATGAAAGTTAGTAAAATGTCCTCTAGGACCAGAAGAAATGTGAAGATAGAAGATAATGGAATAAAGTTTTTAGGGAAAACACTGAAAATACACAAGCACACTGTAAATACTGAGGCACTCAGCCAGCTCAGTACTGTTTTCTTCCTTAAGCCAACTGCAGTGAATAGCAGGACGCTGAGACGATACTTTCATATGAGAACAAAACCAAACCAAACCAACAAAAAAACTGTAGCCCTCCAAGGAACCACTGCTGTTTATGAAAAACCATTAAGGCTCTTGGGGAAATGGAATACTCTGGTCCCACCAATAGTGAGCAGGTAAGCAGGAGTGAGAGGTAAAAGGACAGAGCTACAGCTCTGTTCAGTGTCCTATGTAGGACACTGCAACAGAACTGTAGCTCTTTCGGAGTCAAGTGCAAGTACTTACCTTCCCAGTTATGGTTTCAAATCAATCTCACATGCCCTATATTTACCTGTACTTGTGCTCTGGCCTCTCTCAGACTGCAGGATAGAAAGATTTTTTTTTTTTTTTTTTTTGTAAAGGGATGTCTAGACAGTTGTCTTCACATCAGACAAAAAGTGTTCACACAGGAAATTCAAAGGAAAATTGATGTGAGCTGCTACAAAATAGAGGTATTCAGGATGAGGATGGCAGTGCTGTTCCCTGACAAGGTTCTTAATGTGGGGTGAGTGGCCCACCTGCAAATGCCAACTAGCTTTCACCATCCTAGCTCTGCTCCCAGGATGAAGAAATTCAAAGGAATCAAAGGAATTCTTCAATTTTCATCTCAGCTCCACTGAAACCAATGAAAGCTGCCCCACGTAAACCACTGCTGTATCAACTGGGTGTGACACTGAACATCAAAATCACCCACAATGGGACTCAGGTCAGCACTGAAAGAGAAAATCCAGTGGGAGTAAGTGTAATTCCCATCAATTCATGGAAAATGAGTGGAAAACAGACATTAAATTGAGTTTCTGCTCCTTCCCTCTATTAAACACACTTAAAAAATAGATCTTTGAATCATCTCATGATTCATCACAGCATAACACGATGTATTGGGTGACCTATCTGGTTACATGGGCAGGTGACACATGAGTGGAGCAAAGTTTCAAGATCAAGAAAGGATTTGGCTGTGTCAATACAGCAGCTGTGAGCCTGATTCATTAATTTTCATAGTAACTATGCAACTTATACTAACTAAGTATACTTATATACTTATACTAAGTATCAGTACGTGAACTAATTAAAGAGAACTTAGAAGTATTTTAAATTTTTTTGGAGCCACACCAACTGAACAAGAAGAGCTTTGATATATATTTCATGTTCCAATTTTTCTTTTTCTTCCTCAGGCTGTATTACAATCAGGATGGACAAAAGCCTAAGTCTAATTCATCAAAAACTGTCAAAGTTGCTGTGTATGAAATGGATGGATTTTTCAGTTTTTCCTTGCTCTTTTTTAGAAGAAAAATGCATTTTAGTAATGTTTAAATTTTAGATATAAAACCATTTCTCAGTTAAAATCTGTCCCCCCAAAACCCCCAACTCTTCCTTTTTGCTTGTTATGCTTTCAAAATTCTAAAACCCACTTAGGAAACAAGAGAGGAAAGAATGAAGGAGAAAGAGGTTCAGACAAGAAATGTATCCACCTCCCTGCAAAAACTCTATCAATTTACATCAAGTTCTCAAGCCAATGTAATTTATAGTGTTGGTCTTAGAGATATAAAATTTATATTTAAACATAACCTTAGCTAATGATAGAGAACTCGCAATTAATAATTACATGCTTAAATCCCACAAGAAAGTTTTATTGTTTAATTTGGTTTAATATGACCATTTTAAGGCAAAAAGGATTACTGAATTGCTGCTGTCACCCAAATGACAATATTTTAAGAGACTCTAGGAATAACTCTTCTAGAAGCAATTGCTTCATCTTCTATAAAAAGTCATGCAAGGCATCCAGTAAGACAATATTCGTATCAGAGCAGCTGAAACTCCCAGGGCAAACATGAAAAGAGGATTCCTCATGAAGCTTTTAATGGTCCCATAACATTTTTTCTTGCCTCTTTTTTGGTTTTCAAATAATATATATAATTTTTTACTGCCAATAAAGTTTACTGGTATTTTCATGCCTAACGGTCACTCATGGTGGAAATCAGAGCAGGGATTAAGGAGGATGCTATTTTTATAGTTCTTCTGGCAGAAATTGTTTCTCCTCCATGCAAGGAAGTGAGCTGTGGCTGGCATGCTCTCCTGCAACAGGTAAAGCATGGCTACAGGAGGCAAAACCAGAAAGCCTGAAGGAAGGGCTTAGGCCTGGGGGCTGTTTCTTATTCACCGTGGTGTGCCACACAGAGCGAAATTAATCCTTTTAACAAGAAACAAGAAAAAAATTAAGTATGCATCATGCACGCCTTGTTTGGAGAGCTGAAATGGGAGCTGAGTGGCAGGAGAGCTTCAATTTCATCTGACTTGAGTAAAATCAAATTAATAAAAGAACTGCAAAACCTGAGCGGCGGGCAGAGAATCCTCATTTCCTTGCAGTAACTCTGAGAGGGGCAGGCAGGGCAGCAGCCACTCACACAGCTCTGTGTCAGGGGTGCCAATTACCAACTCATTCAAAAAGTAAACTTAAAAGGATTTCTGTTGGGAATGATCATGCTTGGAAGTCTCTAACTAAGCAGTGATGCGATCATACCTGTGCTCTCCGTAGCTTTGGCATTTTCCTTTGTTATGTGTTTGGTGAACTCCCTCTGTCTTGCGCAGCTGCTCCCAATCCCCGGCTACAGCAGGGCACGGTCTTAGCATCAGCAACAACAACAACAGAGGACAAAAACCCATCCAGTTACCTCAGGAGAAGTATTAAGTGATCTAGCGTTTAACACTTATGAAATGTAAAGATAACATTAACCCACAAAACACGTGGCGCGTAAGGCGAGGAACCGCGGTGAGGCGCGGAGGCAGGGAGGGACCTGCAGCCGTGGCCGCGGCCGAGCCCAGGCCGAGCCCTCCGCCCTGCGCTGCCTCGGCTCCCTCGGCAGGAGTTAATGCTCACCGCGTGTCTGGACACAGGGGCAGCCTTGGTCAACACCGGGAGGCGGAGAGGAGCTGGGGTCGGAAATAAGTGGAATTCCTGAGCCGGTCGGAAAGGCTGGCGGCAGCCGATCCCACAGACTGCGTGGAAGCAGGAGTGTTGCTTTGTTTACCTGAAGCTTTATTTTTTAAAGCACCGTGACAGCCTTGAGACTCGCTCCGTCTCAGACTAATCTATTTTCCCCTCAACACCTCGCAGCAAGCCGTCGGGGGGCTTCCCGTCCGGGCCGGGGTCAGAAGCTCCCGCAGGGCCGAGCGGCCGCTGGCGCTGGCCGAGGCGGCCGGGAGCAGCAGGGGCAGCAGCGTGACCCTCTGTGTCCCCTCTCCACGCTCAGGAGCTCCACACGCCTCGGGCTCGGCACCCGGCAGATTGCGAACCCCAGAGCGTGCTCCTCCAAGCAGTCCCACCTCCTCTCCGTGCACGGCAGCAAGGCCTTGAGGAACCAGAGCGACTGGACTGAAGTATTGCTTTGTTTACTTCAGTTCTGTACAGGTTTGAAACGGGAGACTCCCATGTCTGCGGGGCTCTGTGCAAAATAAACTCCGAGGCACAACAATGATATTCCCGTTAAGCAACAAGGATTTGTGAGCCGTGTGTTTCGGCCGGGTTTCTCTCGCCAGCATTTTACCGATATTTCTAACACTGGAGATGAAAAAAGTCATGAGTCAGACTTCTTAAAAATCAGAAAATTGTGAGCTTTTTCAACAACCCAAAGCTCCCATGAAAATCACAAAGACAAAAATCTTGCTGGGGTTTTTTACATGAAAGCTGAGTCTTATGCAACATCTTAACTCTGGGTGCTGGGTTTTTCTAAATAACATTAATTTGAGGCAGTACTTATTATAAGATCCTGAGAAGTGATCCTACAATTTTTGTAGGATAAACAATAATAAAATTAAGTATTACTATAATTACAACTAGATGTGGGTCATCAAAAACCTCACAAAAAAAATCTTTAATTTTTCCCAGTTTATCTTCTATTTAGATTGTAAACTTTCTTGGGCCAAATCTTTCCCTATTGTTTACACAGCACATGGGGATAGTGAACTTCTTGGGAAATTCTGGACATTGACATAAACCAAAAAATACCAGTGTGCAGGGAATTTTATTTTGGATCTCAAAATACAGGTGGAAATTCCCTGATGGGAGCTATCAGACTTACTATACACATCCAACTGTCTATATTAGAGAAACCTTCTTTTTCTGGAGGTTTTCGACTTAGCCAAGCACAACCAAGGCAAGATTCTTCCGCTGCAAACAAATAGCTCAAACAAAACAAACCTCTGCCTTTTGGGATTTTACAGACAATGAGACTAGGAAAATGTGCTTGAAGCAAAAGTGTTTATGGCTTTTCTTGCACAGCTGACCCCCATTTCAGGAAAAAAACATAAACAAAATGGGATCTAACTTGTGACAGGGACTTCTGACTATTAGCACAACACACAGTTAACAGCTCACATTAACAGTTTAACTTGAAAAATCCTAACATGTCCCAGTGATGGGTAGAAGGCAGACAGCAGGGTCTAATTGCTAACTGGGTCATTCTTTACTAGACATCTTTGAATGGTGGTTTGGGTTCTCTTAAAACTGCTGCCCAATGAAGTAATTCATGGTTAGTAACATCTTGTCACTTCAAAAATAATTATTTCACATAGAGTATTAACAAAATCTAAATTTACACTCAATAATTTTCTTCAATAGCCATGCAGACTCAGAGCAGTGATGCTCCCAGATCACTCCCTGCTCAAATTATACCAGGATAAAAGGTAGAAAAATAGAGCCAGTAGTTCATGGCATCGAATTCTTCTCTGGTACAAGAGCCTGAAAGAGATGAGAGTAGGGAGGAAAAGAAATTGGTAACATTTAGGGAACAGAAGAGCCCACATCCGAAGTAAGGATCATGCCAGGTCCTCGTCCAAACTTCCTCAAGTCCTAAAGTAAGAGGAGCACAGACAATGCACTGCCACCACCAATGACACCCAGGGAGAGTCCTTCCTCAAGCTCCTCTCAATGCCTGGAGTTTGGCTGGGAGAATTCAGATCATTTCCACCCCTCTCCAATATATATCTGTGTTTATTATTTTTTTGCCTGCACGAATGACAATGAGCAACCCTGTTCACATATTTTCTAAAAGAGAGAGCACAGTTTGTTTATGTGTCAGCTGTACGTGCCAGTCCTTAATATGTCTGGGGTTACAAGAAAATAAATGGACTTTCTATGTCATATTTAGATCCCCTTCCCATCCCTCACCAGTCCCCCAATGTGCTTGTCTCCTTTTTGCCCTCACAGGGGATTTGCAGCACACACAACATTCTGCCCTCACCTCTACTCACTCTGATGCTCAGAGGGTATTTTTTAAAGTATAGGATATTTTTTCAAGGACTTGACCGTTTATCATCTCAATGGAAAAAGTTCTCAATGATTTCATGAGGATTGGCCATTCATTAACAACTGAAACAGCTTTTAAAGGCTGACCAGATCCCGCCACTTCAACCACTTCCTCGCACAGAAGCAACAGAAGAATTTCATCAGATTTAAGGCCTACAGCAACTTTTATTCCTGGCACAGGAACCAGCCTGATGGGAGCTAAAGGTCCCTGAGACATATTTATGAAACAACTCAGACTTTTTTCTGAGCATTCACTTCTCAGACCTGCAGCCTAAAGCCTGACAGGAGTGCATTTTTCCTCAATTGAATTTTTACATGTAAAATGTGAAGAACTCAAAAAATGAAAATTCAAAGTCAGAAACCATCACATCAAAAAACTGGCCTTGGTTTGCACCAGGCACTGCCTCACACATTGAGGCTCTTCTGCCTTTAACAGGGACTCACCAGAGCTGAGGAGTGCAGGACCTGCCCCAGCCCTCCTGGCACTCTGTGAGACTGTCTGGAGCACTGTCAGAAATGCCTGTTGCACTGATATTCAGCTAAAGGAGAATTAAATGCCAGACATTCAGTTTTCTCATCCTTAAGGAACTGCTCTACAGGCGTGTGAGGCACATCCATCTAGATTAAACTAGATTAAGCATTTAGATGCCCCTCTTCCTTTACACTAACAGAAGCATTAAGTCCAGTGTCGACCTCCAGGCTAACAGCAACATGAACGTGGTAAAAGAGAAATGCTCTGAATCAGCTTTTGAAAGTTACTTACAAGAGCCAGGATCTGGGGGGAAGGAAATTCAGCAAGCAAAGTTAATAAAAACATTCCCAGACTGTCATCTTAATTAGCTTCAGCACAATATTTAATGCGGTTGAACAGCATGGGATGGTTTGGGAAACTTAACATCAAGTGCAGCAGGCATGCAGTGCCTCAGCGAGAAAGGGATGAAATCTCTTTCTGGGACACAGCAAACTTGCTGGGAAATGATTTGTTTGCTGGGAAACAATATCTGGCCGCAGGATGAATCTGCTGCCCAGTTTTGGCTGGCAGAGGGGACTGAGGACAGCACTCATTCCTGGCTGGCATGGGATGCAGTCCTTTCCCTTCATGGCCCAGCATGGGGCACTGGCGAGAGCCTAAGTGAGTCCCCCACTCTAAAAGGGCTTTAAAGTCTGGAAGGGGGGGATTAGAACACCTTTAAATAGAAGGGGATCAAACTTGGGGCTCCCAGGTTGGATCCCAGCCTCTAATCCAGTACTGTGCAGAGGAAGTGCCAGCACTTCCTCCTCCTTGGAGGGGCAGCTTTGCAAATCTTGGTTCTTCTGCCCGAATCCAAGCCCAAAAGTGAAAATGTGGGGTGGAGTGGCAAACGGAACATCCTTTCGGACACAATGGAATTCACTTTTTGGTTGTCAAGCCAAAAAGTCATGCAGATGTACAGGGCATTACTGAAATATGCAAATTAATTTTAAACCCTTGAGTGTTCAGACTAATAAATTATAACTTTTATCTCCCCTCTTGCAAATAGTATCAAATTATCTTTAACTGGTGAAAACCCTGTTTTTGTAAATGTAAATGTCAACCAAAAAAGGAGTCCAACCCAAAATTGCCCCCAGATTCCTAAGGACACTTTGGAGGATCTGCTTTAAAGATCACTGTAGGACCAAACCCTTCATCTTATAAACTGGCCCCATTTCCTGAACATATCCATGAGTGCTAAGCTCAAACTATTTGTCATCTCCACAGTAATTTGAAAAATATGTTAAGAGAACCATTATATTAAAATGAAAATTAAAATGGCTGAAAATTCGGGGGGGTGGGGCGGGAGAGGGGGAAGGAAAGTTATAATTGAACGGAAACACTAAAACCCTGCTACAGTAACTCACAGCTCCATTTATGCTTTTGCACCATCTGAGGATCCTGGCCCCATGGCTGTTTCAAAGGAGGTCAAGGAACAAGTCTGAGAAGCTATGTACCAGTTTCCTAATAAGATTGCCATGCCTCACATTTCTGCTGATTTCTTTCATACATTCAAAGTTGTTACAGCAGCTCATAAAGAGAAAATAAAGATTAGACACCAGCCTTTGCCCTTGAGACCATCCCTGACCTCTGGTTTGCCATTTACATTTATTACAAAAGAGCCTGAAATGTTTTTGAGTCATGGAAAAGCATCTGATGGTTACAGAGGGTTTTGCACCAATAATGCTCTGTTCGCTGGGTCTCCTCAGACAGAACTTTGCAAGGATATTGAAACTCCCTCAGTTGCAGGCAATAAACACAACTATGCCAAAGTTGGGAGGAGGAGATGGAGGGGGATGGTTACTTGCACACCACTGTTTTCTTATCCATCTGGAATTAGGAAAGCACGCCTGGAAAGAAAGAGCCAACAGCTTTGGATAAGTCAGCCCAATTCCTCGGCTATGACATACTCCCTGCATGCACGCGCGAGAGAACGCGAGTAACTCATCTGTCTGTATTCAGCCATTATTTAAAATAGAAGGAATTAAAAGATTCACCATGGCAGTAGTAAAAGACTTTTTAAAGGATTTGCTAACCAGCCTGGTCTGGGCTGAGGCCCCTCCTGCAAGAAGCAAAGCCATCCTGCCTTCAAAATCAGGTTTAAGAGGACTTGAGAGTGTTCACATCTGGTAAAATCTGACCCTAGATCAGTGCTTCCCTACAGGCTTCTGTCTTTGAAATCAATGGGAATCACACTGGAGACATAAGTGTGGTTAGCTGGGAGTCACAGCAACAAGAAGGCAAGAGTGAGCTGCTGTGACTCATGAGCTCCTGTAAAAAAAATCCTCTCCTGCTTCCCTCCTTTCTAGAGTCAGTTTTCTTCATTTAGCTAGATATAATTTGTCCTTGCAGAATAGCTATAGCTTTCTTTTACTCTGCCACTCACCAATGCTACCACATGCTGCACTACAGCCTAGAGGAGAACGAGGAACTATTCCCCATGAGCGTTCGTATATTCATTTCAATTCAATTTAAATGTGAGCTTCATTATGACCTTGTTAGCACCCCCTCTCCTGTTTACTTTCCATTAACATTCAGCCTGTCAAACTTCATTAGCACAAATGACCATAGAAATTGTAAGCTGCTTGAATTCTCGCAGTTTGAAACATATTTAGCGGGTGAAATTCGATCTGTCCAGTAGGCCAAGGGAGCGCTGCCGTGCCCCAGCCTTCTGCTGACTTGCAAATTTTGAGAGTGTTCACAAGCAAAATGTGATGACAAGAGTAAGTCTCTTCGAGTAAGGGAAAACAGAAAGGAGACACATGACTGCCAGGCAGCAGCCCCAGGTACACTCCTGCTCCACCACAGATGGGAGAAAATGTCAAAGGGAAGGAACTGATTCTCCCCCACCTCTATCGTCCATTAGACAATTAGGGAGAAAAAACACCTCAAACACAATGATATTTATAAAGAGATAAAAGGTGGAGGGGGAAAAATAAAATTAATTATATGACTCATGGAACTCTGCAAACCACCCAAGTGTTCTGCATGCCGCCCACACCATCCCATCTGTCCCAGGAGGACACGACTTCTCGGGTGAACTCACTCTTCCCTTTAGTCTCAGCTAGATTTCTGGTCCCCAGAAGAATATTATAACATATGGTTAACTTTTTCTCATAATACCTAGTTCCCAATCTCACACAAAAACTTCCACAATATATGTCATTTTGACATGGATTTAAACATGATAAACAGTGTAATACAATCTCCAGCTGTTTGAACAATTCTGGTCATAAACTGCCTCACTGCACTGTCATCATGTTCATTTCTGCAGTGAGCTTTTGTTCTCTTTTATTCCCTACATTGTTTCCCTTCCACTCCAAGACATTTTCAAAGAAAAATACATAAATTCAAACTTCAAATCAACATTCTTGTTCTTTATCTCTATGCAAAAAAAGGAGGAACCTAAATTTTAATTTTTATTGAAATCAGAGATGGACAAAAAAAATAATGTGGTTTCTTTTTTGAAATCTGGTCAGGCCATTCTGAAATATTAGGCATAACTCTTACATGAATACTGGTAAAGAAGATTTCAAGAGTGGAAGAAAACATAATCCAGAAAAATGAACCACTCCAATATTTAAGTTCAAAATATCCAGGTAAATATTAAGTTCATTTTTATTAAATAAAATTATAAGATCAGAAAATCTTCTAAATAAAACACCTTGCTTATTAATTTATTAATAACTCAGAAGAAAATACTTTGGTTACAATCAATTGCCATGATTTATTTTTTCAGGTTTTTTTAGTGTAGCCTAGAAGAAAAAAAAACCTTTCCTTTTTCTGTGCGGTTTTAGTAAAATAAACTTAACATCTAGCAGTGTTGATTAGAAGAGCTTAATACCCACTGTCAGGCTGTTTTCTAAGCTCCATTTCTGGAGGTTCCCTGTGCTGGCTGGATATGAAACTCTACCTGCCCCTGCTCTAGTGACACACAGTCCTGGCAGAAAGCTCCTCTGCTCCAAGTGCTCCTGGGATACTTGAAAATCCTGAAGAATATGTATTTTCCTACTGTTCTACGATGGTCCAGGATACACTGAAACACTGAAAGATGAGCCCTATAAAGACAAGCCCTCAGTCTATCACTGGCTGCAGCTGCAGGGGGTTTATTAAAACCCTTTCCCATGGAGTTAAGCATTTCTTCAGTGCTCCAGCATAGCTGCAGAATGAATTTAAATTCCTCCCTGCCAACCCAGGTGTGGAGGAATATATTTTAATATCATAAGAAACACAGAGAAAAGGGAAAGGAGTATTTCACTTCATTAGTGTGCTTTAAAAAGGGGAGATCTAAGATAAAGATGAAGGGAAATTTAGGGCAGGCTTAGGAACAAGTTCCCAAGGGAAACCATGGAAGTCCCATCAAGTGAGATGTTTAAAATTAAACTGAATAAAGCACAAGAAAGTACATGGCACAAAACAACCCTGCATAGCAATAGGATCAGCTGCATAAAGTATCTGTTTCCATTCCTGGTTTCTGTTGCTTTCTCTCACTCGTATGCAAGTATCCCAGGAGAGTTTGCTCCCCTGCAGCATCACCCTCACTCCTCAGGCAGCCAGAGACAGCACCAGTGATCTTAACTGGCTTAGCTTCATGTTAAATTGCTATCTATAAACACAGATAGACATATTATTATAAGCTCATTTGTGCTGAGTAATAACTTGTTCTTGGCTGGCTTGTAACTTTACACTTTGCTCCAAATGAAGATGCTCACTGTCCCAGTGCTCAGCAGGGAAGAAGGAACTGGAGCTTCCTATCATTTGTGCCCTTTGACTTGCCTCTGGCAGTGAGGCATCATCTTGGGACCAGCCAGCAGGTCCCTGGGACAAGGCTTTCAGAGCTCACACTGCTGTAAGCCAGGAGAGGCTTGGTGGCACCCCCGATGGCAGGGCCAGCCATGAAAAAACCACAGGCAGGTGCCTGTGTGGGTAACTTGTTCTTCTCACTGCACAAACCTGGGGCAAAACTGGTGTGGTTCTGATTTGCAAACATGATGGGGCTATTCCTCGTGTAAGAGAAAGAATTATCAAAATCAAATAGGTTGGCTCATGCCAGGAAAGCCATTAATGTAACTAAATACTGTTAATAGAGAATAAGATAAAAATCACGTCAAGGCTGGGGAGAGGAGGATTTGATTAAAGATGGCCTAACTGATTCAGCAGCAATTAAGGTTTCTCTCCAACTAGTGCAGTTCATTCCTGCCAGGAAGGAGGCACAGGGTCTAACTGTCTCCTCACTTGCACCAGCCCTGCACTGGTGAAAGCCATCCCCTCTTCTCAAGCAGCTCCTCCCAGGCAGCTCAGCACAGAGAGGAGCAGAATCCTGCCCCGAAAGGCCTGTGGCAATTTTACAGGATCAGATAAAACACCTCAGGAATGCAGCACTGAGTGGAGCACTAGGTAATGCTTTCATTTCCATCCTTGGCTTACTCAGTCAGTCCCAGCTTTCATTTAGACTACACAGTGGTCGGAGAAAGAATTTTAACATTAATTAGTTTAAAGGGCGGGAATTACATTCGCATTTTAATAGGAAATGAATAAACTGAACAGGGAGCAACAAACTGTGGGAAGGGCTACTCCATGTTTTCTGTTTATCAGATGGAAACAGCCCTGGATTTTCTTACTAACTACCTGTCTGATCAGCTGACAGCAGCCTGGTGAACACGGAGGCTCCAGCCCTGCAGAGCACACAGATGCAGTGTGGGGGATCGTTTGTACCGGGGTAGCAACTGGGGGCCCCAGTTGAGCTCAGGTCTGTCTGGGATGGATTTTGCCCCACCGTACAATGCCATAAATGACTGCAGAAGAAGCAGACAGCACCTAATGCAGGAGACAGGGTGAAGCCATCCACCACCTGCAAACTGTAGCTCCAGCAGCCCTTTGCCCAGTACAGAACCCAGACCAGAGTTGGGAAATACATCAGAGGACCAGCATGGATCACACCTCTTCCCAGGGTAACCTGTCTCATACTGATGATTCTAAGAGTGCTTTAAAATTAGTTATTATTTCCCAATGCACCTGCTAGGGAATTAATATTTTCATCTCCCATTTACCCATAATATGTTAACTTTCCCATAATATGTTAACTGAGGTCTGGTCCATTAATATGTTGCAATGATCAATGGCAGAGCCAGAAACAGAAGCCAAAATTCTGCTCCAGGGGGAGTTTGTTCATCAGATAAATAGCTGTTTGCACATTTGTTTTGTACCTGCAGGAACTAAAGGAGACAATATGCTGCCTGAAGTTTAACAATGAATCACTGCAAAAGCCTGGAAAGACACAAAAAATTCCTTGGGAAAAACCCAAAAAACCCCCAAACAAACAAAAACCAAAAAAACCCTTTATCCTAACACATTTTTACTGAGGGTGCTTCATTGTTCACATGGGTCATGTGCAGTGCAGTATCCATCCCAAAGATGAACCATAACAAGGCTTTGGGGACCATCAGAGTTTTGATTTTTGCAAGGATAATCCCACAGATGAAGAGGCCATAGTTATCTGTCCACTGAATCTGGCAAAAAATGTGCTGCTGCTAAAAGTGGCCAGGCACACACAGACACTGATTTTCCCAAAGCAGCTGGCAAGAGTGAGGAAGCAAAGGGAGGGAAGATGTCTGACACAGGGCAGTGGAGGGTCCACCTTGTCCTAACCACAGCAGCCAGGATCTCCTTGCAGTTTGCCCCCAGTAGCCCCAGAAAGCCAAACTGGGCTCCAGGGACGGTGCCAGGGTTCTCCCAGTTGCTGAACAATTACGTTCCAATTGCCATCCAGTTTGGAACATCCAACCTTTGTGTTTCTAGAGTGGAAAGTCCTGAGTGGAGCTGGTCTATTACCTCCTTGTTTATGTTGCTGCACTGTAGGTCTGGACTGCTGAAATTGCACCCCATGAGCACAGGACAAGAGGCTGTAGACAGCTGCTGTATCTTATTTGTGCCTTACTTCCAATCAGGCTCCTGCCTGAAACCTCAAAACCACAATATCAGCCTCTTGGAAATATGCAATAGCGACCAACAGGGTAGTGCTGCTTGTTTAAGACCAATAAAACATAAAGTTGGACAAATGCCACCCACAGAGCTGATTTTTTCAACATTTTCCACACAAAAACCTACCTACTGACTTCAGCAGGAATTGCAGATATGTAGAGTTACAAATTCTGAATTACAGTTCCTAGAAATCAGAAACAAAAGCTTGTACCCAGCACCAGAAATAGAGTTTTGTGGTGGTGCAGGGAACCAACCTGCATGTTCACACCCCTGGCCTGTATGAGTAACTGGAAAAACCAGCTGCCCCTTGCAGCTCATCCAAAGATCAGTTTCTTTTTAGACAAGAAAGTGGTGCCATCACATCTGTAGAGGGAGGGTGGTTGGTTGGGGGGTTTTTAAAGTATAGCTTGATTTTGGTTACACTACAACTCTTAGTCTTTTAAGAGAAATTATCACAAAGAGCCTGCAAAAAAACCTCAAGCACAGCTGCCTGTTCCCTGGGGAGCTCTCTGTAACAAGTACTGAATCTACTTGGAGAAATTAAGGGAACAGCAACTCTTTTGCTGCTCACTGGCTCTCCCAGAAGAGCATCCCACCCTACAGCAACACCAAAGGATGGAGGGATGGGTCTGTATGGAATAGGGCCTTCTGGTGAGGGCAGCCCGAGCCATAGGCACGTGTGTCGTAGATGTACTTACATGATATATTTGGTACACGTTTACCACAATAGTTTGTACTGCAGGCAGTATTTCAGTTTCTTCTTAGCTGTGCAGGCAGTCTTAAGGTAGGTCATGAGGAGGTCTTAAGGAAATCATCTCACTCTACCACCAGTTTTGGTTGTTGACGGACACTTCATGCTAAAAAAGGTGCTGGCTTGTTTCACCTTAAGTGTGCTCATTCCCTTTATAAGATAATCAGTATTCCTTCAGGGAATAAGGCCTTGCTGGATGAGTACCTGAACATCAGTCTCAGGATTAAAAGAAGGAATTTTCAGCCAGCACAGAGGCACACCCATACACAGGACCTGAGAGAGACCCAAGGACACAAAAGGAAAGAAACAGGTACAGTTTAGCTTAAAGCTGCTCTGTGTAAAGAAAGCAATGAACATGAGCTCTAAAACTACAGGCTATGAAGGAAACAGAGAGGCTTGGGGAGAACAGTGGAGTGATCTGGAACAAAGCGAATCTGGTGTGTACAAAGAGCAAGGCCAGGAACAGCAGCTAAGTGAGCTGGGAGGACGTTCTAGGATGGCACAGAACACATAACTGATGGTCATTAATCTCTGCAAGAGAGGCAGCTCTTCTTTTGTGCAATCTGTTTCTAATTGCTGTCCCAAATCATCTCTAAGCCTGAGTTGCACAATTCAAACTCGATTCCAAACCACCCAAAGTGCTAAAGGTTTTGGAAGGCACAGGAATGGGAGCATTGGGCATAAATTGCAGGGTTTATGGCATTTACACAAGAGCACCCAATTAGTTCATGCACAAGTGCCAAAACAATACATGTGAGGACCCCACTGGGTCACACATGAGTGCAAAATTGCTTCACCCATGTACACCACCCAGAAAATTTATGCAGGAATGATCCAGCAGTTCATGCATGAGCACCCAAGTAATGCATGAGTGTCCAGTCAGTACACACACGAGTGCCCAATCAGTCTGTGCACAAGCAACCAATTAATTTGTTCATAAGGGTGCAATTAATTAATCATGAGCACATGATTGATTTGTGCATGGCTGCCTGACTGGTACATGCGTGAGCACCCAGTTAGTGGTACACAAGTGCCTAATCAGGGTATGCTTGAATGGCCTATCAGGTCATGCTTGAGCACCAACACTTCATGCATGAGCACCCAAATAACTGAGGGATGTGTTTTATGCATGAGCACCCAATCAGCCCATGCATGAATGCCCATGCAATTTATGCTTGAGGACCCAAATATTCCATGAACAAGCCACAGTCAGTTTGTGCATCGGCACCTCAGTAAATCATCCTGAGTGCTGCATTGGGCAGGTTTCGATAGCTGGGGTTGCAGTGATGCCTCTGCCAGGTGTTGGGCACAGCCTGTGCCCAGCCAGCTATGAAACTGGTAAAAAAACCCCAAATGCTCCAAAGCATCAGCCCATCAGAAGAACCCTCAGGATCTTGTCTCAGACATACTCAAGAAAGAGCGGCAGCTGTAAGCATTTGAGAAATGTGGAGGGAGAGATGGTTGAGGAGATGGGGCTGGAGATGTGCTCTTGGAAGGAAGCAATCCGTGTGCACGGAGTACATCCAAGGGACTGGCTCCAGGACAATTCATAGGTAGTTTTAATTTCTTTAATTCTTCATGTCTTTTACGGAAGTGTCAGGAAATGTCACATCTGGAATCAGGAACAGAAGTTGCCCTAGAAGCGCTGAGCCAGCTGCTTGTGATTCTGCAGCATGCCCACGAGAACTCAAATCCAGAGAGTAATGTCTGTTAGCCTCTAGAGAAAAATCTCACTCTAACAAAATGTATTGGCTTAAGAAGAATAAAGGATGAAGCTCTACAGCCTGTGCTACACAGGAGCTCAGATAAGATGATACAATGACAGAGTGGTCATAAAATCTGTGATCAGTCCAACTTGCTTAGGTCTCTTAATCACTGGTAAGTCCAACTTGCACAACTTTCCTTGTTCAGGCACAGAGAAACACAAGGTGGTATGTATTAAGCCTTGCTCATGCCAATAAAAATGTACTACAGGAATGAATGCATTTATTAACTCTCAGCAGTTGTGCCAATGGTTTTGGCTCAACTACAGTTTCCTGGCCTTGGACACAGGGTCAGAAATCTCTAAGACTGTTGAATATTTCCCTGCAGTAAAGTCTGAGCTGGAGTTGTCTGCCACAGGGGAGAGAAGGCAAAGCCTAGGCAGCCCTAAAACATAATATTTTCAGCATTCAAACAGAACAATTTAAACATTTGTAAGAGCAGGGGAAAGGCTGGCTTCAAGATGTTTTGGATCAGCTCTTTGCACTTAGATGCAGTTGGATGAAGAGAAGGGCCAGCCAGAGCCTCCTGCCTGGGAGACCTTGCCACAGCCAGGAAGGGGAGGCTGTTCCCAAAAGCACACAACAGAGCACTGGTGATCCAAGCCCTTGCAGGAGAATGGCAAATGCAGGATTGCCTGTAAGGGACAAGGAAGCCCATTTCTACCTGGATGGAAACCAAACTCACAAAAGCAGGATTATTTATTATTTACCAGAACAAGTAATTTCTTGATGTAACTGAAAAAAAAACCACCCTGCAAATTCCATCCTTTCAGCATTTTATTCAGAAGATTACCATGGAAGGATGGCAACAAGTCTTTACTACCTAGAAAACAGCAAACGTGGGCATAAACAGGCATCATTATTATGTATCATTCCCAGCCACAACTGTCTCATAACTGTAAAAGCCTTGCCATTAACTTCAAGCACCTCCCTCTTCCTCTGCATGCCTGAGCTCTCCTTTGCCCAGGACAGGATGTATTTCTTCATTTCATTGCATATCCAGTGTCTAGAGAGATGAGAGGCAGATAATTCACTAGAGACTACTCATGCTCAAACCCAACAAAAACACATTTAACATTTGCCCATGGCCAGCCAAGCAGGGTCACGGTCAACCTGAGCATTCTGAATGTACTCAGAAGGTGTATCCCACACAATCACAGTGCTGGCACATCTCTGAAAGTGACTCACCCAAGTTCTTAGAAATACACATCTCAGTAAAAGACAATCAAAATTATGTTCCTAAGGTCCCAACACTCTAAGCTGTACTTTTAAAAAGTCAATGCCTAATGATTCGTGTCTGTAAGGCATCTCGCTGGGTCATATCCAACCAACAGCAAATGGCAGGCACAGGGAGTATGTCCTGGCAAATATGGCCTGAAGCATCTCCTCTGAAAAGGGTCTTGGTCTCCTAAACCCCCAAGCTGTTACCTAATAAATATATTATTAGATTCTGAGGCAAAAAACTATATGGCTGAAGAATTAGTGGGTTTGTGCAGAGGCATTTGGAGAGACATAGCACATGCTCTAAGTACAATTCACCAAACAAGATTTACTGGGGCTCCTGCTCTGCTTTCAAACCAATCCTCTTTACTAGCTGAAGTCACTAACCTCATCAGATGGAGCCCTCCCATCTAGCCCCGAAGGGCAGAATTAGCCAATTTTACTAGAAATCTTTCAAATTCAGATTTCATTTACACCTCTCTGTCAGTTCAAAATCAGGAACCCTTCCCACTGTCTGAACATACTCTGGCCACAGACACAAAAAGTTTTACATTTCTACAAGAAGCCGACCAGCTTTTTCACTTCAAAAGTAAAATCCATAGATATTGAACATTTCTTCATGTGTTGAAATCCCTGCTGTTACTGCTGAAATTCAACCTGTCAGAGTAGGCATTGAAGGAGAGCATCAACAGGCTGTGGTTAAATCCTCGAGGGGAGGTAAGGACCTGAACACCTGTGAAAGCCTGGATTTATAGTTTTCAGCAGAATCTCTCTCTGCCCATAGTACTTTAACATAAACATGAGTTGGATGAAAAGGCCCTGAACAGCCACCCTGTACCTTTTTCATAACACAGCTTTCTCCTTTTGTCCTCCCTGCCTGCATGGGAGGTTTTTCAGGGAAATCTGGCCAATAAGACTGTGAGCTAGCAACAGCATGCTTTGGACAGAGCAATATTAAGTAGGAAAAAAAAAATCAAAAAGCACATGTAATTAGGCTAGGATGTGATGTCATCAGTGATATGAAGAATCATTAAATATACTTCACCCAGCTAATGAATTGCAGGCTAGTTTTACAGACATGGATAATCTTGACATAACGAAATGGTTCACAAATCACTGGCATTCATTCTTAGAGTGTCAGTGAGTTTCCACATGAAATAGAAAAAAAAAAAAAGGATGTTGCAAGGAGATTAGCAGGATGATTTAGGAGCCTGCTGTCTTGATTGATTTTCAAGCAGAGTTTTGCAATTAGGCAAGAGGATGCCCTGTTCCATGCAGACTTAATGTGCAGACTCAGTGGTTGAGAAATAACACATCCTAGAAACAGAGGTTCAACTCACTGTGTGTAGATGGGAGAGCCCCCACTGCTGCTCCCTCGCAGGACACACCAGCCACATTCGCATCACGCACATGTGGAGCTCCTCCTGGGGTTCTGAGCACTTGCCTGGCCCCAATTTCCACAGCATCTAAGCCCCTCTTTGCCTTGCAATACACTCTAGGTGCACTGATCCCCACCACTGATAGTGCTGCAGGGTGGAAGACACTTTCAAGCAATTTTACAGATATAAAGGGAGGCATCAAGACATTAATTAACTCGCCAAAATTAACAGAAAAAACCTGTGGTATAGAAGAGAACTGAACAGAGGTTTTCCACACTTCAGATCACTGTCAAGAGTTTGTACTTCTCTTCAGAGCTATTTCTTGAAAGATGTCTTGGCTGTAGCTGTTAAATTCTCTCCTTATCATAACAACTGATTTGTTTGTAGAGAGATGATGCATATGTGTAAAATGTGCCCATAAACCGTGATGAGGTTATTTCATTTTCAAACAGACACTCCAAACATTCCAGAGTTAAAAATAAAAGTAGCATTTAGCTCTACAGGGCATGTTTTCTGTTCCAGGCAAGGTTAGTTCGGCTCTTGTTTTAAGAAAGTAGTAATTTATTTTTTTACCATTCATATACCAGGTGTTTCTAGGGGTGTGTTTGGCCCCAGATCAGCTCTGATGAAGCAGCAGCACAGCATATCCTTGCTGGCAAATGAATCTCTGCACATTTGGGAGCTACAGACTGGATGAACCATAAATCTCCTTCAGTGTGAGTGCTGGACTCTTCTCCAGGTCTGTTACAAAGCAGATAATAAGTGGGGTCACTGAACAGTACAAAATAAAAGTTTGTATGGGGCTGGAATATGTCAAGCTTTACACTGAGACGTTAGGATTTGTTCTTCCAGTGCACTTGGGCTCTTCTCAAAGCATCAGCCAAGAGTCAAGGCAAGGAAAAGGCTCAGCACCTGCCTCCAGATAGGTAAAGCTGTAAGGTTAGATGGGCAGAGGGACACAGGATATTACAGCCACATAATGGAGAAGCTCCCAGGGCAGTCAACAGGTGGGCACAACCATTCCCAGCTGCTGTGTGCCCCATCCTCTTTGCTGAGTATTTTGCTTTTCTCAAGGAAGGATCCACATGAGCTTGAAACAATGCAAAAAACAGCTCAGAAAGGAAAGGCAGGAGTGAAACTGATGATTCCCAGCTCTACCATCCCACTCTGTTTCAGATCCCAAATAAGGATCCCAAGAAGAAACCAGAACCATCTTTAACCCATGCAAATTTCCAGAAAAAGATAAATCTGCTTTACACTGACATACCTTTTCAACAAAGCTACTTGAAGTAAACTGGATGTGTTTCTTAGTATGTATTATCTGTACCAGTACTGTACCAATGTACCGGTACTATTTCTTGTTTTTCAAGGCACATAGTGGGTATTATATCCCATGCCTCCCATAAGGTATTGTGAAGAGAGCTTTTCTTTCCACATCTGAAACTCCCTGTACTGGGCAGGTCTTTAGAAAAGAAAACATCAGTGAGAAGCAAAATCCTTGTCAGAGGGAAGAGAATCACACACTCTGACTTTACTAAACCAGTTTTTATCAGAGCAAACTTTCTTCTACAAAGAAATATTCATAGGTCTGGAAAGGAAACACACTTATCAGATCAGTGCTGTTTGCATAGGAAATGAAAAATGGTGACTGTTTATAACTTAAAGTGCTTTTAATGAACTTCACTGCTGTATTTTAGTCTGGGAGGAAGAGTAAAAGTGCTTAGGAAAACAAGCAGTATAACTGAGATTATGAGATCTGGTTGCTCCCCTGGAACCACTCTGTGATTCTGGGATTCTTTCACCACCTTTGCCAGTCCTGTTTTATGGCATGTGGGATAATTGCAGCCTGGCAGAGAAGGAACATGCCTTTTGCCAAATGTGAAAGTGAGCTGCTGGTACCTGTGTCACCTCCCTGTGGGATTCAGTAAAACTCCTGACTGAACCACCAAGCACTTTCCTGTTGACTGGTTACCTTTCCAGTGGCTTTCTTAGATGACAATCTCTGAAGACAGCAAAGCACGTTCCCACTTTTCTGCTTCCATGGCCACAGCTGGGGTGTGCTGCAGGTAACAGTGCAGACAAATCCAAGTTTGAAACCACTTAAAGACAGCGAGTTAGAACAAGAATCTGGGAGTGTAATAATTTCATTAATCATCTTCATTATCTTGGCACACATCAGGAACTTACTAGCAAAACTTGGGAGCTAAGCAAAGGGGGGTATGAATACTCAAAAAACTGCAATTAAAAGAAGACAACACACACCCAAAGGAAGATCAAATAAACACTAATCTGTTAAAAAAGGAAAGAATAATACAGAATATCGGAGAATAGGTCCTTATCACCAGCATATACCACACAGCCAGATCCTTTTGCCTCTACAGAGCCCAAACAGGTTTCACTGCTCCCCAACTGTTGCAGGGCTGGAGCAGGAATGCTTTGGGAATCAGGTGCACAAACAGGCAGTGACTGACCAGATTGACCATGAGATAGTTAACCCAGGCAAAGAGTAAAACACAGAGAGAGCAGCTGGGTCCACCTGTAGTGGGCTTGCTGTCAAGTCTGGGACCTCAGCATGTTCCCAGGTTGCCAACATGTCCTTAAACACTTCCCTCTATAATAAATGCACTTACAGATTACAGGGAAAGTCCAGCCCCTGCACTCCTCAGAGTGATTGACAGCTGGAAATGGATTCAAGAAATCTCCAACAGGATTTTCTGGAAAAAAGAGGTTCCTAGACATGTGTTAGGAAACAGATCTCTCACATAGTATATAAAATCCTGCAAATTTGGACAAGGTAGAAAAACAACCACTGGGGGACTTTCATTTGGTTTTTTTCAAGATGCAGTTTAAAACACCGTTCTTGGTAAATTTCACAAGTGGAGAAAAAGTCAGGGTA
>WAAG01033266.1:1670-12677 GCA_013390105.1 Tichodroma muraria
AGAGTTGATTTAATTCTTCCCAGTTCAACTACCATGCAAATTTTAAGCAATAAATGTGGTAGACTAAATCTAAGACAGATGTAAAGACAGAGAAGAAATGCATTTCTGCCACAGCCAATACATCCTCAATACCCAGTAATGCTTTAAAGCACCCCATTTGTCTTATGAGAGTCCCTTTACAGTTGTTATCCAAACACGAAGCCTGCAGTGCAGATTAAAGGGTTTGTGTGATCACATCCTTCCTGGCCCGTGAAGGAAAATGAAGCAGCACAAACCCCAGGTTTGCTGTGGGGGGGCGTTACAGCACCTCCACAGGTCTGCCACTGACTGAAAGATTTGGCAGACAGGCCACCTTGATGCCCACACTGACAGCACAAGACTTTAATGCCCACAGAGATTTGTGCCTCCTCTCAGGACTCTGGGGTACCTGCAGAGTGCTCCAGCACAGCCCAACATACCTGCCTGTCCCCACTGTTTCTCCTCCAAAAAACACAATATATTTCAACACTGCAACAAAAAGATATCCCTAAAACTTTTGACCTAAACACACAGAACATTCTAATTAAGCACGATGCTAACTGTTAACATCTCCAGCTCTGTGTAAATGCTGTTACCTCTTGGGCTAAACAAACCAGCAGTGCAACAAAATGGTGTTTAATGAGTGCATGGAGGGTAAACGTGGCAGATTTCAGTAAAAGAATAGCCAGGCTTTAGGATTCCAGGTTGATCCAGCTGTGGTAAACCCCAGATTGTCAGGGGTTGTGGCAGGACAGCTGGGACCACCTCCCACCAACAGATGTGGAACAGAAGCACAGCACAGAATAACCCCATCGGGTCTTACTAGGTCTGTATGGCTGCCACAGGCCTTGCTGTTGTGCTATCAGGAAGTTTTTACAGAATATAACAATGTTATGGGTTCCTTCTGAAATAAATGCATTCCCTGCAGAGATCAAAAGAGAGATACCAACGTTTCACTGTGTCACAGTGAAGGATCAATGGTAAACTGATGCTCTGGGGAAAGACGCCCCAAAAGATGCAACACTGTGTAAGGAGGAATACCAAATATACAAACTGTAATGACAGGCAAGGAACACAGTAAGACAAAAGCCAGGCTACAGTTCAAGTGTGTAAAATGAACAATTTAATAAACTATTTCACATCCTGGCACAAGACTAAGCAAGTATAAATGAGGTGGTCTTCGACACCAAAAGACGGGTTTGAAGCGACATTTTAAAAAGACAGTTTTTGCTCATTAAACTGGTGTGAGAAACTCTGCAGAAGCAGCAAGCAGACGTATGTTGAATTTTCACATTTGCATACTTGTTGACATCCCATGAGTAATGTGAAGAAAAAATATTTCCAATCAATTTATGACAATGCTGCAGTAATTTCTGTTAAAGACATGACACAGGCCAGAGCTCCCCCCTCCCTGCCAAGACAATTAGAGCACACATTCATCTGTACCCTGATGATACATTCACTCCATTAACTAACAAAAAAGGTTACTGACTCATGTTGCTAACCTGATGCACTTTGCCTGAAGTTCCTGCTCTAATTGGACGAGGCATTCCTATATCTCACAAGCAGCTACTGAATTCCACAGAAAAGAAAAATTTAAGTGGTTCAAGTCAAGCATTTATCACAATATTACCCAGATATAAACAGTAATCCCTCTAACTGTGCCATGGAAATTATGTTCCTACATTTTAAAGATGGGGAGACACAATTAGCTTATTGAGAACTTACAACTCAAGCCTTGAAGCAGTATTTCCATTGATGAAATCATGGTGAACTCGCCCAATTCCAAACCAAAAGACAAAGACTGCACATCACACAAGTGTTCCCACCACTTCCTGCATCACCCAGAGCCATTATGCTGCTAACATCTCATGCTGGATGTAAAAAAATTAAGTATCTATAATGGGAATGTTCCAGATCTGAGCATCACCAGATACATTTATAGCATTTTTAGATTGTTAAGATGTAATTTTTTGAAAACTCTTCCTGTATGGAGAGTTTAGCATACGGCACACCATCCATTTAACTTTTGGTGGGTTCAAAACAGTAATTAAAGAACTAAAAAATCAATATCCATACATAATTGTAAGTCTGAGTGAAACAGCTGAGCAAGAAGGAAAAGCAACTTCATAGAAGAGATCTTAAATGTTACTCTCCATGTTTCAGAAGACCTCATATATTCCCAAATTACTACTCTGAACTATACAGAGAAGTAGCTTTTCTGTTGTTTTCAAGAATGTTATAGACTTCAGTTCAAATCCATATTTTATTTCAAATCCTAGGAATCTCACGCATCTCACATCCAAGTTACAAATCCCATTCTCTAAAACAAGAGCAAGTAGCACTGAGTCTTAGCACATGTTTTAAGTGGGTTTTTTCTGAACAAATTTTCTTGAACCCATCAATCCAGTACTTTAAAACCTGCTCCAAAGCTCCTGGAGGTGAGCTCGTTTTACTAAGTTTCAAAAAACACCAGTAAACAATCCTTCTAAGGAAGTGTATTTAACATGCTAGTCCATGCTTTCTGGGCTATTTGGTCATACTGAGTCATTTTCCTCCCCTTCTCTCTGCCTGTTTTTAGCATATTTATATGGTAATATAATTTGTTCATAAGTATTTATTTTTAATATTTTTTTATACACACACACACACACACACACATATATATATATATATATATATATAATCTTCTCCTACTCACCTCACCTGAGATTTAGGTGATTCAGTCTGCTGTCAACCACCCACCCAAGAGAGGACTGGACAAGAGACAGAAAAGCCATGGTTTTGGATCAAATTCAAGCACTACCTGAGAACTCCATGAAACATTTTCCTTGCGCTTAGGCAGCTCCCTGATGGGTCTTGAGGCTGTAGGGATTTCCCCACATCCCCCAGCACAAGCAGCCACCCCAGCATCACCTCCATATCCCACACACCACTGACCATTTGGGCTGTTCAGCCTGAGCCAGCAGGCTGCCCTTGCTAAGAGGCTCCACTCAGGCTGCTCTACTGCTCCCTCTCCCAGCTCAAGACTGATCTGTGTTACTGTGAGTGCTCTGTGTCCCATCAGCAGTCTGAGTGGTGCTCTTAGGAACACCCAGGTATTGAATGGAATCCAAGCACTGGTCCACAAAACAGTTCTGGGGGAGATCCTCGATGTTTGCCTGGCACTGAGAGCTCCTGCAGCACCCTGCAAACCCAGACAGTGTAAAAGTGAGTGTGTTCAACGTGATTCACATCCAGGTATTTCTCCCTTGCACATAGCAGAAAACAACTTTCTTTGCATTCATCCAAGCACACCAGGCTTGCACCTAGTGCTGTAAGGAATGGGAGCCTTACAGGAGGCTGGTGGTACTTCCCAAACAAGCTGATCCTTCTCCTTGTTCACTCCAGTTTCACAGACAGGGAAAGCCTTCACCCTGCACAGCTCTGGGCAGGCAGACACACCTCTGGTCTCTTTTCTACTCGACTCTTTGCAAGATGTCCCAAAAATCTGCCTCCTGAAGCGTGGCCACCCTCCCCTTGGTTACTCTGACAGCACCATAAACAATAGCATGGTTTTTCAGTTCACCCACATACTTGCAGCTCATTTTTTTCTTTTTGTGTGTGTGCCCTAATTTCACACTCTTTTGCTACTTAAACTCCTGCAGACTTCAAGCACTGGCACAGCCATTTCCAACTATGTGTTGAGCATCAGTGTGTAACTGAACATTGAGTAGGTATTTGGTCTTTCTTATTTCATCTTTCGGGAAAGATAGACAGGTGTGCCATGGTAGTGTCTGCAGTCTCCCCCACGAGCACTTAATTGCATGGTTTTATGTATTTTCATCTGCTGAGGACGCCTTGGTTTGTGCCATCAAACTGCAGCATTCCCCACGCTGCTTTTATCTGACTCTGGTTGAATTTCATACTTGTTTTTTGTCTCAGGTCTTAGCTTGTAGAAATCACTACAGATCCAAACTACAGCAGAATCAAAATACTCTTCTGAAGGATCCGTCTTGAATAGGACAATTTCCATCGATTTACAAATACTTCATCAAAAGGCAAGTTTTCTTGATGAACTCAAATAAAAACCTGTTATTTTTACACCTTCATTTGGCACATATATTCCTCAAGATTTCCAGTAGTTTCACAGGCTTCCTAGTCCAGGGTTAGGGAAAAAAAGTAACACATTTTATGAAAATATATGGATTTTTAAAGGTAGTCTCTAAGTTGTTTCTTGGGCTTAACCCCTATAAATTACACAACTTACCGTAATTATAAAATATTCCAAATGGCAGCTAAAAAATAGTTACCTGACAAAATACATTCTAAAGTGTAAGCTGAGACTTTTACAAAAATGCTTGAGGTTCTACCTCTTCATGATAGTAAAGGTGGTAACCTTGGTCTTCCCTGCTGCTTTCAACAGGATAGTAATGAGTTTTTACACGATATTTTGTCCCCAGTATATAATATGCTGTATTTAATGAGTTTAATGCCATGCCCTGACAGTAAGCAAAGGCAGTAGCACAGAGCTGGCATGGAGAGAATCACCATCAGAGAGCAAAGCAGAGACACAGTCCTGACCAAAATGCAAACTTTAAAGATTTAATATCACAGAATTACTCATTGTATATGACATCTTAAAATATTACAGCTGTTCCTGAAGCAGCTGCTTGCTCTGAGTAGAAAAAACTGTCTACAGCCTTCCCTGAAGGAGGCTGGGGAGGAGGAGGGAGCAGGAATGTACAGAGCAGCTCCCCAAGGATGAGCTGGATCAGCACTGACTGGACATGCAGTGCCCATCAGCCTCACCAAGCAAGTAGCACCTAATTTGATTTTCATTCATAGAAAGAAATCAGCGTTTCTGAGTATCTGGCTCCCACAAGGACCCATGGTTTTGCTAGTAGCTTTCCCAGCCTTTCTCAGAGAATGTACATTTAATATCCTATCTAAAGAATCCCAGTATATTTAGGGCTGGACTGCTGGTCTCCCTTGTAAGTGTCATCAATAATGTTGGGTAAAAGAGTTTATTCCTCTTTTACAGCAGATCCTGGCTAAACCCAGATGCAGATGTTAAATACAGACTGTGCCATTCCCCCTACTCACTGCAAGCTCCAGTTATGTATTCAGACTGTAAAAGGCAAACTCAGCACTTAGAGCTTGGTAGGATGCCCTGAAGACACAGTAACGAGTCACCTCATGAATTTTATGGGAATCATATGGGATGGTGACACACAAGATGAAATTCCCTGAGCATCTACCTAAAAAGCAATGGTGGAAGGTAATTTGTATGACTTATTACGAAGCAGTTAAATTTTCTTCTGGAGAGAGTAAGTTATGAAAGGATATGAAAGAGTGAAGCTATCAGACCTCAGAAGTCAAAGAAATTCAGGGAACTGGTGGAGAGAGTTTCTTCAGAAAAACAGATAACCTGGAGAAAAGAAGTGTAAGAAAAGCATCAGGTGCTTCAGGCTAAATTTAAAAAAAAATTGATGGCAAATATCAGTGGAAGACAAATAGGAAATAATAAGAGGTTATTCTGGCTGCATCCAAAAATTCATCAGTGACCCAAGAAAAGACTACAACAGCAATGAAAAAAGTAAAGTCATGTAACAATATTAACACCCTTCAAGTATCTGAATCAGTAGATGATAACTGAGCCTCCGCCTGAACCATCAAGTTTCCCCCCAAAACAGGGAGCTGTGATGATGCTTCTGGGAACAAACCCCCACCCATGGCTTTGACACTGCCACTCGTGCTGGGTGGCAAGTGGGACTGGGGTGGAGGAACTCAAGGCGTTTCCCTACAAAACAAAAACAAAACATCAGAAACACTCCATACATCAGAAGGTGTCTGCGTGTGAGTGCAAGCACACCTGTCAAGGTCCTCAGCACACCTGAACTGGAGGTACAGTGCCTGAAGCACAGATTTCTCCTCAAATCACTACAGTTTGCACACACAGGACAGCTGCACACAGCCTGCTCTGGCCAGACCCACACCTGCCTGCAGAGCCCCACACACCTGGCTGAGCTCTCACCTGCAGACCTCACACATCTGGCTGAATTCTCATCTATTGAGCTCTCACACATCTGTCTGAGCTCTCACACATCTGTCTGAACACTCCTGCTGTTCAATCTGCTGAGTTCCTACACATCAGACTGAGCTCTCACCTGTTGAGCTCCCACACATCCAGCCACCCTGCTCCAAGGATTTCCTTGCCTGCTCCTTGTGCCCACCCCTGGCTGACAGAGGGAGCTGGAGGGAGTCTCTTGCTGCTCCCCCAGACTGGACCATGGCCCAGAAGGATGAGCCAAGACCCCCAATTACTCAACATTTCTACTCAGCAACATCTCCAGGTAAACTGGAGCACCCAACCTGAGCTACACCTCACACATGATGACTTTGTTAAGCCTCCAGTCCTCTCAGACTCGACCTGAGGGGATGGTCTAATACAACTTTACAGATAATTTGCTTAGACTCTGAACTGGAAGTTACCGGAAACACCTTCCTTTTGAAATGCAGGTCATAAAAAAAACATAGTGGTTTTCCATATCCTCCCACAATATTTTTTTATAGTAAGAATACTTTCCAAACAAGGAATCCCAGCAACAGGAGGAAGATATTTGAAAATGAGCCTTACAAAGAGTTTATCCACACAATAGAAACTGTAAAACTTAAGAAAAACCCTCAGCAATAATAAAACCTTGCAGTACTGAATTTCTACTACCAAATGTTTGACTATCATTCTAGAAAATTTGAATGCTAGCTCTCCAAATTGCTACCACTGGCTATTGCTTGAAAGGAAAAAAACAGATACAAAAGAAAAGGGATGGGAAGTATTTGATTCTGCACTGACAGCCAATGTTTGGTAGAAGAACTGACAGTGTTGTGCTTCTCGTGCATGAAACAGAGAAAACAGGCAAAGCATTTGTCACACAATCTCTGGCTGTGCACTTATTGCTAAATCAAAATTTATAGGCCTTAAGCATCCAAAAGACTCCAAAAGTTCTACCATGCTCAGGTCCCAACTCAGACTGATAGTTCTGCTCTTAACAGTTATAAATGCATTTTTGTACACAACATAGTCAGTTAAAAAAAAGGGTTGCCTTACATTTGGTTTACAGGGGAAAATAGAAAATTCTCTATTTTCTTAAGTATGTATTACTATTACTCTAATCCACACTGGATTCAGTTATTAAGTTAACTTCATGGATAACTTCATAGGCAGGCAGGGAAGGAAATACAGGATATAAGTCTATGTCACGTTGTCGAGATGCAGTTTCTGCAGCAAGTGAGGGGACTTGGACAGGGCATGGACAGGTATTAGGATGCCAGGAGTTGGCACTAAAAAGTAAAAATAAACATGTAAGTAAATAGATGATAGTTAAAAAAAAAGGGGGGGTGGTAGGTGGAGAAAAATGAGAGGGAGAAAAAAGGAAAAAGATAGTGAAGATGTCTTAATGGAGTCAAAGATTTACAGATTAAAAATACTGGTGAGCTCTATGCAAGAACTTCAGGCAGTTTTGCTAAGGAGAGCTTCAGAAAACATCTTCCCATATATCATAAGTGATAGACCATTTCATGTGAAAATCCTCTGTAATAACAGTACAAAAAAAATTAACCTTCAAAATGAACTCAAAAATGTTATTAAATATACACATCAGTTTGCTTATTGTTCACATGCAAACTCCTGCCTGAGCACAATTTTTTATTTCTTCTCAGTGACATTTTAAAGAATTCTGATTGAACTGCTTGAGAACACTGAAAAGTTCATTAAAAAAAAAACAACTTACGTAACTTCCATGTGTTTTTCACTTCTCAGTTAAATATGAATAGAATATTAGGATTCAGCAAATATTTGTATTTAGGATGCTGTTTACACACTACCTGAAGTTGACATGAGATATTTATGTGGTGTTAAAGAGATTCTGATCTTAAGCCATGAAAGTACACACACAGAATACCAGATTCATGGAATGATTTGTGTTGGAAAAGACTTTAAAACTCATCCTGTCCCCCCTCTGCCAAGGGCAGGGACACCTTTCCAATGTCCCAGGTGGGACAACCTGTCCAACCTGGCCTGGGACACTTCCAAGCACATTGCAATAATTACACTGCTATTCCATGCTTTATTTATTGCCTTTATCCTCCTTTCTTCATTTTTCCTGTTTCTTAGCTGTAAGAGAAACTAATCTTGAATTACTCTGGAAACTCTCAAAGGCAGATTTCAGTGTAAGAAGTCGGCACATGGGAATTACAAATAACAGAGAACGGGGATTTGCTTTGCTGATCCTTATCTTCAACAAGGCTCTTACCTGCAGAAGGAAGGGGAAAGAGACTTTCTTTTAAGGCTGCTTTTTCTGCAGCCTGCAAGCACTATCTCTGCTGTATTGTGGTGAAGTGCTGGTACGGCCAAGGGTGGGAGAGGGGAGGGAGGCATTCTAAGACTCCACCAAAGATTTTGCACAAGCCGCTTCCAGCACCAAATGACAAAAAAAAGCCTATTAAGTTCCTTTAGTCTGTCTACCAACTATATATTTTTTATCAGCGTACACAAATAAATCAATTTATGCCTTCCTGTTTCACCTTTTATACACAGAAAGACAGAAGACGGAATTTTTCAGGCCCCACCACTTCGGTTTTACAATGCATAATGTTCAAATCATTATGAAACCATGTTTATGCCACCTAGTTTTTATGAAGAAAAATTATGAATCAAACTGTAATACTTTTGCAAAAACAAGTATTGATGCACGTTTCTGAACAACTGCAAAAACTCTGAGTGAAGAAAAAGGTATTAAACTTGCAATGAATAGCATTAAAGTGAAAATTATTGTGATTTACTATGGAACTCTCCTGTTTCTGCATTAACTGTCCACTTGATACTGCGCAGAGTAAAAAATTCCACAAAAATTTCAGTTCTCAGGTAAGTGGTCAATATCCTTCAGTCCTGTCTCACATTTAGTGGAGACAGATTGAAACAGATAAACCAGACTATGACAGAAATGAACAAAACCAACCAGCTACCATCAAAGATAAAAGGACAAAGAAACCTACACAACAAAGACCCATGACTAAAAATATAGCTTCACAATATATCTGTCATATTAATTCAGTATTATATATAAAGTATCTGCAAAAGTTTCTCTCTTTGAAAGAAAAGGTAAAACTAGAAACAGATCTCACAAGAAATTGTACACATATACAGAAATCTGCATTAAATGCAACATTTTTATTAGCATCAGCAAATGGATGCATTAAAAGCAAAAATAAAGAAAATGTAACTAGCTGTTTAAACACCGAAATTATTTTTCATTAGGAATACCATTTCTTATTCTCAATGTGACTCAAATTGAGACTTGAATCTAAATCTTGTACTCAAGTTAAAATACCCTGCTTTATCTTCCAAATTACTGATGCTTGACTTGGTCCTGTGTCTATTTAAAAAACACCCATTAGTTTTTTAAATTATCCTTTTATTAGTATATTACAAGAAGACAGCTTGCCAGCAGTGCACCAGGCATTCACAGCTCTGGATTTCAATTTCACCTCAAAAAGCCACTCCATCCTCACCAGGGTTTTACTAGAAGGCTGGAGTAAAGTCCTGGAATTACATTTAGTGCTAACTATAAATTATTTATAAATCTGCATTGAGTAAATCAAATGTTTAATATATATTTTAACAAAGGGTCATTTGTTATGAATTTTAGGGCAGCAGTTAGACAAAACACTGTCTTTAACACCTTCTACTGTGTGCTTATTGCCATACGTAATACACACTCTTCATGCCTGTAACCTGTTTAATAACAGACATTAATTATTTATTAGCCCTCTATAAACAATTTATAAGTGTACTCCTACTATAAAGCATGACTGGACTGGCCTTTACTCCCACAACGAAGGCGTCTGCAGAATTTTAACTGCTGCATTAAGAAGCAAACCCCACTTATAAAGAACTTAACAGCAATACAATTTTAGGATATAAAAATATGGCCAAACAGCATAGCCCATCATTTATCTCAGAATTCAGTACTGTGCAGGGGATTTCCCAGAAATTTACATGAAATGGTTATAAAGGCACTGTTAACAAAACTGAAGTCATGTTTAGGTGCAATAGAAGAAGTTTTTTCATAGCTCTGTCATGCATCTGTTGGAGAAGTCTAATTTTTCATCTTGGGTAGCCTGGAGTGCCTAACAAATACTCCTTTTAACAAGATCACCCCAGGCACAGCTGCCTAGGGTGCCTTGCTTGCCCAGGAGAGAGTGAAAATTTCAGGAAAACTGTATTTTGCCACTCTAGTTTTCAACAGCTTTGGAAATGATGTTGTACTTTAACTGAGGGTCAGTCTTCTCTTTCAGACCAGCTGACGTTCTTTATATTTTTAGTATTAAAATCAGTTAATAGTTTTAGCATGTAAGAGGCATTTTGTGGCTCCTTCTGGCACTGCACTCGTTTGATTTTTTCTATAAATGTTAATTCTTCTTGCGTGAGAACTGCATTAAATTTAAAGCAAATACTTAGACCATAGCAAAACACAAGGAAAGTTCCTTAATGGCAAGACACAGGGAACAACACTTCCCTCTAAGTTTTCAAGTCTGCTGTTTGCACCTCTCCTCTCTGGGATTTTTCTCCAGCTCAGTGAGTAATCAACCACAGCTTTGTAACACTGCTAAAACTTGTGGTATTTTTCTGATTAAACTCAGAATTTTCCTAATGGAATTTTCCTTATGGGACACATCTTGTCTGAGCAGCACAAGATTTGAGCAAACTGCTGGAACTTCAACCCCAAAAATATCAGTGGTGTTACATGTGTTGCTCATCTCTGAGAGCATGTTCAGGAGAACCAACTGCAAGTAAGACTACATGCAAAAAAACTCCTAATCAGGAATAAAACAGCACAGACTGTTTAACTCCTTGCTCCCAGTGGTCTGGATTCATTCAGGAAAGAAACATCGAACCAGGGAAACATAAAACACAAAAAACCACAAAGGCTCTGTAGTAGTTTGGCC
>WAAG01033280.1:9994-22614 GCA_013390105.1 Tichodroma muraria
ATTTAATAAGTCTACACACAGAGAGTCCTTCACTAATGGAGGGTGTCAGTGATGCCACAGATCCGGGGTTGGATACCAGCAAGGCTTGGAAGCTCACGCATCAAAATGAGGCTCAGGGTTGTGGATCAGTATGGGATCAGCATATCCACATTTTAGGATCACTATAACCAGTTACGGTGGAATCTTCTATCACTTTCAGACTTAAAAAAAACCCTAAAAACAACAAAAAAATCCAGACAACAAACAAACCTTCCTGTAATCATTATTTTCTCCAAATTTGCAGTTTGCAAAAAGTCAAAACTATATCAATTGTCCGTTGTTGTTGTTGTTGTTTTAGTTGTTGTTGTTGTTCCAGGCAGAATTTTAAGATATTTCAAAGTGGAAATCAAAAAAGTTTTATTCTGGTAGTACAATTCTTGTTGGCATAATTGGAAACAGTGGGAAACACTCACTTTGAGGAAGACTTATTAAATAATCCATGGTAAACTTTTACAGATACTTCAAACTAGAAGCTGTTTCTTATGATTCCTAGTTATTAACTTTTAACAAGACAAATTTATTACAAGGATCTGGAAGATTTTGAAGCATCCACAGGCTCCATTTAGAGACAGCTGGCAAGGAAGGAAACACTCCCTCTCCTTGGTGGGAGCTGAAGCTCAGAGCCCACAACGACTGATATTTTTGTTGCCCTTTTCTTTCTATATATGAAGGTCTTGATCTTAAAAAGATAATGTAAAAGAACAAGCAAGCTATTCAAATGCTTCATAACAACAGCAATTTGATTATTCTAAGTTCCTACGCATCCTTCCTTGTAGGGAAGCGTTGGAAGTCACTTACATAACCTTTGCATGAACAACCTTGATGCTCGGTTGAGGGGAGATTCAAATTTAGACTGGCAGTATTTCAAGGACTGTTTTCTGCTTGAATACTCCAAGCTTGTCCACCTCAGGTGTGCCTTCTTTCCCTGTTCAGGGATGTTTGTTAGAGCTGCAGGTACTCCTTCACTTACAGCTTGCATTTGAGGTTGTTTATAAATAGAATTCTGCTTGCTTTTTAATGCCACTCTCTCTTGAGCGAAGGATCTTTTTGTCCTGGCAAACAGAAATTAATAAATCAGCCTTGCAGGGATGAAAGCCAAACCAAAGGGTTTTGGATGAGTAATCTTAGCACATAGCCATTTTTGAGAAAGAACATTTTTAATAGCTGCAGTAATTATTTTGGCTTTCACAGCTCATTCTTTTTAAGAAAACTTTCCATTAATTGAAAAGCTGCAGAACCTGCTTCTTTTCTAGGGTGGTTCTCTTTTTAAGGTGACTGATTACCACAAATTCTTTAAGGAATCTTATAGAATCAGGTGGAAGTACAGGAGTTTTTTCTCAAGTTTGACTGTAGAAATTAATGTAGGCATTTCCAAACCAAGATTGATTTAAAAGGATTTAAACAGATTGAAAATATGACACTGCAAAAAGAAAAAAGGAGCACTATGTGATCAGATACTGGTATTTAGTGCTTAACTTGGAGTGCAGCCCTTGAATAAAATAAATTTGTTTGGCTCCACTCAAGAGAGCAAAGTTATAATGAAATGAAACAGGCTAGAGGTAATGCTTGTGATTCCTTTTTTTGAGTGGGATAAAGAAGAAAATCATGCAGAAAGAATTGAAAAAAATTTAGTGCAAAAGGAGAAAAAATATTATTAACTTCTCTGTATGCATTCCTGCACATGGCTTAAGTTCAAGTTGTTTAATTCAATCATGATTCTCTACCAGAGAATTCAGAGTAAACTGTGTCATGGGAATGAAAATAAAATGCATATTTAGAGTGCCCCATCAAATTCTGAGGCTGAAAGAAATTTAAGAAGTTTCAAGTATTTCTGTAAAAAGAAATTTTCAGTGTAGCAGAGTAAGTGCCTAAGTTCTATGAGGAATTTAATGTAGCATTGGCCTGCTTAACTTTATGATTATAAGAACAGAAACATTTTGCAAAGCAGCAAGTAACTGAAGATCATTAAGGAGTTTTCCCCAGACAGAGGTGGCTTGAAGACCCCTAAAGTCCCTGTGGTTGGTGCTTCCCTGGCTCTTGAACTTCAGAAATAAATCAAATGCCATCCAGATATTGTATTTCATTGTATCACAGGACAGCATGTGCATGTCAGGACAGTCACAAGGTGGATTTTATCCATGCAAGTAAGTCACAACATTTTCTGGCTAAATCTCAGCTTTGAAATTTTCATGATTGCACTCATTTATTCAACTTCCTTAAAAGAATCTTTTTGAGATTGTGATGGAGCCAAGACCTTTGTCGTAAGCCCTGCCCTGAGCAGCTCACAGAGCTTTGTCACCAGTGATCTGAGGGCACCCAGCTGCCCACTTGTACCTCTGAGGCAGAACTGGTGAATCCATTTCTTCCTTTGCATATTTGATATTTGTGACTGTATTGTTACAATCTTAGTAAAGACGGCGCTTTTCATCTTTTATAAGTGCATTTACCAAAAGCGTGTAAAAGTTTATTTTATATCTAAGCTGAGAGCTTGAGGGGAGCAAAAAAGACCTTTTCAGTCTTGAAAGCAAAATCTGAGCTCAGAACCTTTCAGCTGCCGGGACCAAAACAAATTCCCTGGGCTTCAGAGTATTCCCATTCGGAGATGCAGTATTTCAGTTAATGGCATAATTATGTTTTGGGACTTTTTTAAAGGGTTTTCCTTTGTTTGCTTGGAGATTTGGGGGGGTGAGGCCCTGGCACAAGTTGCCCAGGGAAGTTGTGGGTGCTCCACCCCTGGCAGTGTTACAGGCCAGGATGGAAGGGGCTTGGAGCAACCCGGGATAGTGGAAGGTGTCCTGAGGAAAATAACTCGGCTGGGTTTTGTTCTGGGGACTTTTTTTGGTAATACTGAACATGGACACTCCTCTTACTGACTATAAAGAGACAAGCGAAAAAAAAAAAGTCTTAAAAGTGATCTCATGATGACAATGAAAAACAGTATTATGGATTTTATGTTAACCACAATCTGTTGTACTTATTAAATGCTGTGCTGTGTGTGAACTTTAAATGGTCAGAATGTCTATTCTTGTCTTTTTCTCCTCATTTTCATCTTTTTCCTACCTTGCCCTTTCTCTTTTTGTTGCAAATTGTCTCCTCACACTCACTTCTCACCACTGCCCCCCATTAGTGTTTGGGGGGACTGGGGCAGGACTAGTTTGGAGGACCCCACAGTAACAACTGCAGCACCTGTATTTATTGCCTGTGAAACAGATTGGCTCAGTGGTTTCATGAGCCATTTTTTAAACAATTTTCTTTTGTATTCATTTGAGCACAACATCATTTTGCTATTACCGTGTCCTTCCTAGCAGTGCTACACAGGTGCTAAATGCTAAATGAGCATACAGGAAAAAGATCCTGTTCCCCAGTTAATGGTCTGATTTTCTTGCACCTGCCTCTCATTCTGTTGGAATAATGACACCACAAACTGTTTTCTTATTCACTGTTCTTTACTTTCCCTGCATGCCATCCCTTATCACACATTTTATGGTATATTTTGTGTTATTTTATAGTTATATTTTCATGCTGCTTAAATTTTCTTAGATGTTTAAGATATGGTCTCAGCCAAATAAAGATACCTGGCCCTTGCTTTAATCTTTGCGGGACAGGAGTCCAACAGGAAAAAATAAAAATAAAAACGTTTCTTTTCTGTAGCTGTCTAAGCTTATGTGAATATCCCAAAACAGAGTATCTGAAACAACACACTAAGGCAGAAGGGAAAACCAGCAGGGATCCTGAGAAGTTCTTAAAGCATGGTGAGTCAAAGTTTGGAGAGATCTTGTAAAATACGTGTTGTATGGCTGGAATAATTCCTGCTACAGGAAGGACAGTTTGTAGATACTGTAGATGGCCATGGGGTGGCACATGCAGCCTTGAAAGAAGCTCTGAAGTACTGCTGAATTCTTTCCCTGTGGCATTTTGGCATGTTAGGAGGCTCCACAAAGGGCTTTGGCTGCCGGGAGTAATTTCCAGACAGCAGTTTGAAGAGTGAGAAATAACTAGATGTGTCTGATCTTTTCATGACACCAACTAGTTGCATGATTCTGTCACTGCAGTGGCTTAGGACTGGTCAGATTTCAACCAAATTTGAAAAAAAGTAAGGAAGTCTTGCAGGTAATGAAGTATTTATGACACAAACCCAAAGGATACCTGGTCTCACAGGTTCCAGTCTTTATGAAAGTACTTGTATTTTGAATTTCACTGGTTTTAAATATTAGCCAGCTACAAATGTCAGATTTCACAGTGCAATCACTTTTTTTTTTCTCCTAAAGTGTATTTTTTTAAGTAATAAAACAATAAACCCAGAATCATGACATAGATAAAATACTTATTTTATTAATATGTGCTACATATATATTAGAATATTCATTTACCAGACCAAGATGCAGCCTGCCTGTTATTACATTGACATCACTGTTGTGTTATCTTATCTGCATTTTCAAGCTAGAATTAGAAGCATTAACTGTCTTTTCTCCCTCACTTAGGAAAAATGATAATTGCAGAAGTTTTCCTTGACCACAGTTCTCCAGCTTGTGCAATGAATCAAATCTATCAAGGCAACTACCCAGGAGCTGATTCAGTATTCAGGCCATGGAAATGTCAAGAAAGAGATGCATCTACTTCTGGCAATGGTGTGTATTTGTAGGCACTCGTTAGCATAAAGTTAAGGTTAAATTAACATTTGTATTCTAAACTCATCTTTGACTCTGGGCTGCGTGTCAGAGTTTTCATTCCTCAGAACGCAATCTCTGGTCAGCTGAAGTGCATTTTCCCTCTGAAAGGTTTGTGCTTGTTTGGTTGACAGAGTGGATGTGAGAAGGGGCCACGCTGCTATTTAGCCACGGGTCCACACTTAAAAGCAGGTTCACACCTGCTCTTCATACAGTGGCATTGGGTGAGTGCTGCAAAGGGCAACGTGCAAACATCACAGAGGGAACCTTCATCCTGAAAACCCACAGTCTTTGAGCAAATAAGAATGAGAAATAGAGTTATAAGTAACCAGATAAAATCACTGTCATATTTATCCACTGATGCGTTCTGCTTTACCCTAATTTTTGCAAGAAAGCAGAGTTCACTTCAGTAATAATTTTAACCTGTTCTGATACCCCCTCCAAGCTTTTCAGTGCTAACAGGGAGCAACATATCTCTCTCTCTAAAGGAATAGGGGTTGTTTCTGGTTTCTCAGAAGGGAGGAATTGAAAGCTAATTTGGAAGGTGATCACACCACAGTATGGAGTGATTTTGGACAGTGCAGGAAGAGAAGCAGTGCAGGGAAGCTGTCCATGCCCTCAGGATCTAAGCCGGACTTTGAGATCTTCATGCTGGAATCTGACAGTTGTTTATTCTGCACACGGTATCAGACAGCCCAGTTAAACTCCTTTATCAGCCTGTGTGAGTCTCTATGGCAAAGGACTCTAATGGTGGAAAGGAATTAAACTGATCTTCACAGAAAAGTATACCTTTGACTCAACATTCGGAATTTATCAGACTTAGTTAGAAAACATTAATATATTTACCCTGTTTTACCCGCTTTGGAAATGTGGGCTTCCTTGGGATAGGGGAACTGGGACTGCAGCCACATGCATTTTGAGAGGCTTGTGTTTGACCAAGAGCTGGTCCTGCCAGAATACACTGCTGGGTTTTAGTGTCTTACACTGGTATTTGGTACCCTTTGACTATGAGAAATCAAACTCAGTTTCTAGAAGATCAGTGTTACAGAAAGATTATATCCTGACTTAATTGCTGTTCATTTGCTAATCGAACTCCTCTCATCTTACACTCAGTGTTACATTTATAATTTAACTAAAAATCAAAAAATTTTCAGATTTCAAATGCCTTTTATTTTAAATAGCTCAAAAACAGCGTCCCTTTTCTATGTTCAATGTAATTGTGGAAGAAGAAAAGAAAAACACAGAAAGATTCATTCTGTCTCATGATTTGTAACGTGATGATGGTGTTTTGAACATGGAACTGACAGCAAAGGTCAGGCCTCAGACTGCTGAAATGAAAAAAGCCCACAATGTTTACAGCGTTTAAGGCCAATATTTAGTCAGGTACAAGCGAGATATTCTTGTCAAATTTTCAGTACAGTGAATGCATTATGTAATTGTTACTTTGTTGTTTAGCTTGGCCCATGACCTAAACCAAACACAAAAGTTAAAAATTAATGTTTACATTTGGGCTTGATTCTGATGCTATTTACATTTATTTAACATAACTAAAAGTGGTATTTCTCTGCCTATCTGTTATTATGCAATGTGAATTATAATTATTGGGCTGTATCCTAATTGCATTTCGTATTGTGTAAAGAACATAGCAATTCAAAGAAAAGTAGTTTAAAAGGAATGTATCTACAGAAATTTTAGAGGCCATGTTCAGGGGCTTGGCTTTGAATTTTATGAAATATATGACTTCATGTCATTGTGTCAGTTGTTCCAGAAAATATTTTCTTTCTTGTGAAATCTGATGTCACCAGAATGCAGCCTGAGGGAAAAAAAAAACAGAAATTTTAGAGGCCATGTTCAGGAAGAGGAGAAAGATGTGAATAACAGTTCTCTTCCTATTTTACCGATGTGCCACCTTTCCAGTGATTCTGTGTTTGCAGTGAGATAATAGCAATTCTCCTCTCTCTATTCCTTTTCCTAAGAATCTGTTGCCTGTCTGCTTGGCTCCACACTTCCCTTGTTGCTCTTTCATAATGGAAGAGTTGCCAGTTCCTTCATGTCAGCAGCATCTGTTCCCTTCTCTCTGACTCCCCATCTTACCCAGGTCACTTTTATTTCAGGGAGAAGTCAGAAAATAAATAGTCTTCAAATAACTGAAGAAGAGTCACCATACTCTTTGTTGACTTTTCACCATTTTGTTCAGTGTGTATTCCCACTTTATAGTCTTTTTATGGTTTAGCAGTAGGACAATATTTTATTAGCTCTTCATCAGTTGAACTTCTCTCATTTTAAAGGCAGCCATGGAGCATTAGAGAATTTGGCTGCTTGTCTGGCAAAATTTTGGCCTGGGTTCTGAGTTTGAGTAGGAACAGCCTGAGCACACTGCAGGACATCTCTAGACTTAAAAACACTTCCAAAGCTTATCATCACCTGTCATGAATTTACTTCCTTAAATAATATTTATGATCTGGTGAGAAATTAAGCTCTAACTCCTTCATAAGGAGCATTTAGCAGCAGAAATATTCTTGCTTTGTGAGGTGAGCCCACAGGACAGGACTGGGCCAGGATGCACATGGGAAACAGAACTTGGATCATGAATACTGGGGTATTAGTAGTAGCCAAAAGCTTTGGTGCCTGTTTATATGACCTCCAATTTGAATCACAGCATCAGTGTGGTATCACTTTATCATCCATCCGACCTTTATCATGGTCATTTCATTTCAACAAATAAAGAAATATTCCTGGAGCACACTGGGTCTCCCTCAACAGGCAAGGGGAGTTCTAGGCTCTGGATCCAGTGAAGTGCACTTCAAGATTAAATGTGTCTGATTACTTTAACCAAATATTTTTATGTGAATCATAACCGTGTGATCACTTTTGAGGGCAGCAGAGCCTTGAACACAGTGTACTTCTTCAACCTGAGCTGGAAGCAGCTAAAAAGGCCCAGGGAAGATAAAAACATTTTACAAAAACCCATTACTAACATAGTCTTGACATCACACACAACCCACGGCACAAGGTAGGCAGTAACACTTGCAGTTCCTGGGAAAGCATTCCAACAGTTGTAAAGGCTTAAAGTCTGGACATCCACATTGTTATTTCTGAGGCTCTTGCAATGTGAGAGGCCTTGTGCTTGTGTTATGGCATTTTGTTCTCGCAGGGCTTTCCCCTCTTTTTGCAGTCCCAGCCTAACCAAGTGAACAAAATGCAGCATTTTTGTGCAGAGATATCACTGAGGCACAATTCCTTTCTTGTTCTTTTGCTTCCCATAGGGTTTAAACATATTGGTGGCCTGTGCCAGATATCAAAACCAAGCCCTTGTGTTAATTCTGCTGTCTCAGCTGCCCTGAAGAAGGGGTGGGAGCAGAGGAATTCCCAGCCCTGGGAAGAGACATTCCCAGCCCTGGGGAGGTGCTTGCACACTGTGAGTCCCTGTTCCTGCCTGGATGTGCCTGCATCACAGCTGTGCTGGCTGCAGCTTTGGTGACAGAGCCAATACTCAGCCCTTCTTCTGACTCTCATTCATTCCTGCTGCCCAACCAGCTTCTGGAACGAATCTTTCTGTGCTTTATCCCCCTTGAATCAGCATATTTTAACATTATTTAAAGGGATTAGTTAGAATTAGCAGATTTAAACATCAAAAATTTGAGGCATTGAGACACTCTTTTAAAAAGTTGGGGATTTTTTTCAATGATCACTTAAATTTAATATTTTGTACTAGTCAGAGTCAGGGAAACCATTTTAACAGAATAACTGAAATAATTTGAACAACAAGCCAAGAGAGGATAGAGAACTCCATTGGGGTACCCAGGAAACATCCAAAAAGATGCTGCCTGGTATATTTGTCCTGTCAATTAAGCTCCAATTAATCTCTTCAACACATTCTAAGATATAAATAAAATAGTAAGAGCTACCAGTTCCAGTTCTGGTTCTTTGTTGTTATTCCTTAGGTATTTATCATAATAAACTTCTAATTTTGCTGTGTTCTTTGTCACCAGTTCTATGTGTCAACAACTCTCGTGTATTACAGATCACTAAACCTCATAAGTGACCAGGGGACTGGAACTAGAGGATCTTTAAGGTCCCTTCCAACCCAAAACACTCTATGATTCTGTGATTGCTTTTGGCTTATTTGGTTGTTAAAATATATCTATATTTCATTCACAAAGATGTTTTTGCTCATGATATGAGAAGTATGTATTTCATGTATGCATATGTTAAATAAGTGGGCAGTCCAACATATTCTGTATGTATAAGACAGGTTTGTGATGATGCTTTGAGGTTTCAATGCCTCATGTAAATCTTTTAAGTATTTCTCACGTGTCCTGTGATGCTTTCTTTGGGGATTTTTTCTTGGTATTATTTCTAGGTCATAAATGAAAATTCCTAGATTATAAAAACAAATACTAATACACCTTATATATTAGTGAGCTGTGCAAGATGAGTCAGCTTCTGAATTATCCCCTGTGATTCCAAAGCACTTTATCACCATCAATGTCACAGAAAATGGGGGACAATCAAAACTGGCCCAAAGGTGTCTTGTCCCATGTGTTTCGAGCAAACAACATAAACATGGATGGCACAGTGGCTCTGCTGGAATCACAGCAAAGCTCTGGCTCTTGTCACCAACGAGGTGACAGTACAACAAACAGAAATGAAATGCAAGTCTGTTTCTTGTATATAAGTTGTAGCAGAAATTTTAAAATATTTTATCTTCAATCCAGCCACATTTCAGCTGAGTGCCACTGGGCAGTTAAAGGCCCTCACTGGCCTGGATCAAGTCCTGATTTCTGATCAAGAAGTTGCAGAAGCATCACAAAATATTGCAGGATCAAAGATGAATGAGGCTTAATGTTCTGTTTTGTTGCAACTTATACCAGGTGCTATTGAAAAGGGAATCTTGAGGAAAAGCTCTGCACCTGCTTTTAAAATGCAAATTTAATTTTCTGGGTTTGTGAATATAGAAGCTTTGTCCTTGCCTCTGGCAGTGGGTCAGAAATTAATTATTAAACATTGATCCTACAAAGATCTTGGCTGGTATCAAAATCTTTATTCTTGCATGATCTTGGAAACCGTCATGTTCAAATACTGCTGAATCCAGAATGCAAGAGTAACTATGTTTGACAAATAGAAACAATGGAGTGGAAAAACAGAGAATCATAGAATATTTTGTGTTGGAAGGAACCCTGAAGATCATCTTGTTCCAACCCTGCCACAGGCAGGGACACCTTCCACTAAGTCAGGTAGTTTCCAAGCCATGTCCAACCTGGCCTGGGACACTTCCAGAGATGGGGCAACCACAGCTTCTCTGGGCAACCTGTGGCAGGACCTCACCAACCTCACAGTCAAGAGTTTTTTCCTAATTTCTAGTCTAAACCTACTATCTTTCTGTTTAAATATATTTATCCTCAATATTATTATCACTTCATATTGCTCATAAGCTTCTACAAGTTCCCAAGCTTACTACCTTTGTATAAAATGAACTGAAAAATCTGCAATTGATTCATTAACATCCCTGATTGAAAAATGCCTGCTTTAATAACATAAGCATGTTTAGATTCTGTTTAGTTGCAAATGAAATGCAAACTATTGTCTCTTACCCATGCAAATTACAAGGATCTCATCACGATTCTTCCCAAAGGTGTAGAAAAACATTCATTGGAGTTAGCTTTCCCTTTTGTGTTCTGACCAACTATTTTTAAATCCTTAGACATGTTCAATCCTACAGCATTGCTTGAATTTCCTTGGGTCCTGACTGTGATCTGTATGAGCCATCAAATTTTCATTGACATTTTTAGCTTCCATTTTCAGCAATATGTGTTTCTAATGACTGTCTAACTCTCACTGCTATCACTTTTCCTATTTTTCATTCACTTCTGCTATAGTGGAATAAAAGGGCCATGGCCTTACCCAGCAGGGCTCATGAATACTTGCTTTTATCTGTAAACTTGAGAGGGTGAAGATGTTTTTAATGTAAATGAGTGTGTACTGATGAAGTGTTTAGTGTTTCTGCATCTTTAAAAATCTCCTAAACAGCCTTCACATTTTTTAGATCAAGTTTCTGTATCACTCTGGTGACATTTTGCTCATGCCTCATGCCTGCTTGCAGCACATGAAATATTTCCTTTTTAGAACATCAAGGCTGTACAACGGATGTGCTTCTGAACACACTTGCTCTTTTAAAGCCAAGATCAAGTGCTTAATCTACTTGCTTCATTTAAGGATTCCAGAAGTTCTAAATGGTCTGGAAGAATTTCAAAGGAGAGTGCCAGTGAAGCCTCAAGAATACTGAGCAATTTTAAAGAGAAAGGATGCTGGTGGCAAAGGTAATGACAGAACCGGAGTGACTCAGGAAATTGCAGCCAGCTCTTTTGCATTCTCCCCCTAATCTGTCGAAATTGGCCCTGAGAATTATTGATTAGGATATTCAGCAACTGTGCTCAATTTATGTGTTTTGCCAATTCTGAACCCAACCTTTTTCTGATGTCACAGAAGTATAATGTTGAAACATTAATTCTCCTGGCAAATTCTATAAACATAAATTCTCTACAATGTATATAGCAACACAGTTTTTTAATACTGACTCTTCAAATATACCCTGCCCTAAAATTTAGAGGCTTAGGAATATTTCATGTCTAAAGCCAAATGAGCTTTGCCATGTGCATGTTGAACCCTCTGCACTAATCCATTTCTTGTGATCAGGCAGGATTAAAATTTCAGAGTTCTACTGAATACCATAATGAAAAGCAGATTGCAAGTAGAAAGCCAGTACATCTAATTTCAAGCCAGCAAACACTGAGAATAACCCTCTCAGCATCACCTCTCACCTTGAAAAACCACCTAAAATGATAAACTAATTAAGGAGTTGGTGATGAACAGCAGGACTGTGGGAAATTGGTTTGCTTTAGGGGAGAACCTTGTCTTTGGGTTACCCAGTGCTTAATCAGGTGTGAATTCACAGGGTTCCTCAGATCAATCAAAACAGGTCTCTCCTGGATCCCCCAGTGCCAGTCATTGTATTTGAACCAATATTGCAGCTGTTCCTTCACAGGGACCATCAGTTTATAACACTCGTTCAGCCATTCATTTTTACAGAATTTGTAGGAAGGCAAGAAATGCTGGTCTGACAAATTGGTCCAAAACTCATCAATAGGTTTAAAAATTAGCAGTAAGGCCAGCAGATGGATATACAGAGAGCATAATCCCATTAGCTTGTTTTCTCAGGGAAGTGATCTAGTAAAAAGCCACAAGACACAGTGGAGGAAGATCCAAGGTCATCCTAACCTGTTCTGATCCATCAGCTGAAATCATGTTAATCTGCCCAGTATGAAAGGTTAAAAGCTGCTCTGTCAGTTCAATTTGTTATTAGAATATAGAATTGCTAGAGGAAAACACATTTCTGCTGATAACTGTAGCATTTCATTCTGTGTGCATTAGGGAATTCATGTTTTAAAAAATTGCCAGGAAAATTAATGCTTTAGCATATGTCATGTATGTTTTGTGACATCAGAGAGAAGGGACTCACAAAGGGTACAATAAATACTTAGGAAAATAATACAGCCAAAAATGTTCTTTAGACATTAAAAAGCAACCTAATGGTACTGAATATTAATATGATTGTCTTACAGACAGCCTAGAGACAATACCCGATGATATGGGCCCTGACAATATAATCTGAATTTTTTTGATGGGGACTCTGTAATCTTTTCTCTGTTTTTTCTCTGTTGAACAATGACTGCTAACACACCATGGTAGCATGGGAAACGGGGAGTCCCAGTCATACAAATTGATTATAGTCAGGAGCCCTGCCTACCTTACCTTTACAGGAAGTTTGCTGCCTGGTGTCCAAAGTCAGAACCTGTCTAAGAAACTCATTTCACAACCAGGACAGCAAAATATGTGTTTGATATAGACACCGTC
>WAAG01033291.1:0-10463 GCA_013390105.1 Tichodroma muraria
CAGAATGTTTATTTCAATTTCCTCTACATAAAATCTCATATAGCTCAGGACTGAGCTAGTAGGAGGAAGGAAACAGTGGAAAAGACCTTGAACTCTCCCACAGGAATGTGTAAACCCATAGCGATTCTGAAATTGTAGAATAGGACCTTCAGGGTCCACAAATCAAATTTAAGTAGCAGAAAGAAAGTACGGAAATGTAAGCAGAAACTCATTTTAAAATACTATTTTTTAAGATCAGGTGTTCTATTCAATACCTCTAAACATATGTATTGAAAGTATGCTTCAGTAATCTCAGATTCTTCATTGATTTGTGTCTATAAATTGCAGATGAATATATGTGTATCTCAGTAAGAATGCTTAAAGTACAAACAGAATGTTTGTACAGTAAAACATAAATTCTGTACATGAATGTAGACAAAAAAAGAAGGCATTAACAAGCCTGGATAAAGAGAAGGAAGTACTCAAAACTCTAATTTTAAGCAATTGAGACTGATATGTGATTTTCCAAAGCAGGTCAGGTTGACTGGCAGCTTTATATGTGTCAAACTCATGTTCAATTGTCTAAGATGCAAAAATTTACCAATCCACTCATTGTAAAATGGAAAATATTAAATATAAAATTTGATACATCGGTAAAAATAGAAATTATAGCTGTAGCAGGCTATATTACTGTTCTTAACTTTTTGTGCTTTGGTCAGAAAAATACCAGTACTATAAATTACCAAAATAAAAGGGAATTTAATATCAAAGTGAGTTAGGGTCGACTGAAGTCAAGATCCTTGTGATAAAGAGACTGTTTTGTCCTCTGTCAAAAAAAAGAGAAAACATAAACCACATTTCTTTAGTGAAAGTACGGTAGCATCAAGTTTCATATCTGGTGTTCCAATGGAACCCAGCCATCAAAAGATTTTGACTTGAGCTGAAAGAAGCAGACAGAGTTTCCAGAGGAGATTGTACAAGTGGGCTACAGATGATTCCAACAATTCTGAGAAACAAAGAGAAGTTTGGAAATTAACTAGTGATTATAGTTAATAGTAATTAAAATATTTAATAATGTGTGCATCCTAACAGCAGCTAGTGTTTCCTGAATTGCCTTTAAACAGAAATAATAGATACATAGATTCAGATGATCAATCACTGAGGTTTCCTTAGAAAGGAATGCTGCTCTGGCAGTTTGTTTATGTGACCTTGCATTACATCAGAACTTTGGCTATTTCAGGCACAACTGCAACAAGTTCTGACGGGATTCCCAATGAGTTCTCTGAATGTTTTGTTGTACAGATCTTGTTAGAAACTTTAACAAGATAAAATGCCAATGGAAAAATAAAAAATACTTCGAAAGAAACTTTCTCTCTAAAATAATAAGAATACAAATACCAAATATTAGGATGGAGGAGGAGGAGGTTCCCCAGACACTGCAGTCTGTGATGGAAATGGTGGTGAGACAGGCTGTCCCTCTGCAGCCTGTGGAGGTCCATGATGGACTAGATATCCACCTACAGCCCATGAAGGTCCCTAGTGGAGCAGAGATCCACCTGCAGCCTGTAGGACACCTCTCATGAGAGCGGGAGAAAGCCCAAAGGAGACTGTGACCCTGTGGGAAGCTCACACAGGGAGCAGGCTCCTGCTGGACCTGTGGATGCATAGAGAGAGGAGACCACAGTGAGCATGTTTTCCATCAGGACTGGTGAGCCTGCAGGAGACCCACACTGGAGCAGTTCATGAGCAGCTGGAGCCAGAGAAAGGGGCCTACAGGGGAGAAGTCCATGGAACATGGTCTCCTGTGAGAAGTGTCCATGACAGTAACTGGTGAATGACCTCCATGTCCTTATCTTGACCAATAAGTCCTTTGTTATATTTTCTCTCCCCTGTCTATCTGTGGAAGGGAGTGACAGAGTGGTTTTGGGGAGCACCTCTCATCCAGTCAGTGTCAACGCACTACATCCAGTAAGAGCATAGGATCTGTGGTCCATAACACAGTAGGATTCACTAAAGAAATCATGGGCCTTTCCATGTTTGTTTGTTTGGGGTTTTTTAAATGGAATTTTCAGAGATATAAACCCAAAACAAAAAATACTACTTTCTTTTCAAAGGTAATACAAATATTTAATGGTTTAATCTGTAGGGCGTATCAGTTTATTTCCATATTGATATAAAATTTCTGTAGCTCTTTTTGTTGCAGTTTTTTGACTTTTAATGACCGGTCTGGATTATTAAGACAACTTTTGGAAAACATGAACCAGCCAACTGCAACACCATCAAATTCATAAATCACATTCATTGCCTTGCCACTGCAAAGTCTGCTCTGCTGCTGCTGTAAGCAGAGAGTGTATAATTTCCAGTAAGTTGCAAGGAAATAGGCATATGTAAAAGCAGCAAACTGTTATTTTACTTGAAGAACTTGTTTCAGCCTGTCTGCCTTTCTTTCTGGCCTCACATAATCAGACCCACTGAAGTCAGTGAACAATATGCCACTATTAAATTTTTTTGTTATATTTCTGTATTTTAGATGATTACAGAAGTAAATGGTGTAATTTTATCAGAATATATTTGCATCTCAACTGTGCAATTTTCAGTTCACATTACAGGAATACTTTGGAATTGTGCACGTGAATTCACTGCAAGAGTTGCATAATCTAAAACTAAATGAGCAGTTGGGTGAAAGGTTACTTGTAGTATCTCATGAGGACTGGATGTTCAGTAGAGTACTGAAGTACTGTAGAGTTGCTTTTTTACCAGTGAGATATTCTGTCGTTCAACTTGTATTTCTAACAGGACCTATAACTTTACAGCAAAAATATGACCTCATTCTCAAAATACAATGGAAATGTTTATTCAAGCATGCTGTATAGGCACTCTCAGACAGTATAAAGTCAGAGCTAACAATCCTTCAGACTGAAGTCTAAAAGCAGCTTGAAAACAATTCAACATAAATTGCTTTTGAAACATATTTTGAGGTAAATTTGAAAGAAAAGTGCAACATGGATGGAAATACTAATGTATAGTTAGTTCCAGGGGGCCCACTAATGATTGAAATGCTGAAGGTAACCAAGAACTGAATTATTAAATACATAAGGAAAAATGTCGTCACAGAATAAAAAAGAACAGCCTGGCCTAGCTCTAAACTACTTAGTTTGGGTGTTGACTAATACTGTGGTAGTATTCCCATAGGGATCAATGAGAAGTGGGGTAAAATAACAGAAAAACTCCATGAAGAACAGATACTCTTCAACACTCAAACTACTTTATTTAGAAGTACCTAGGGTACTTCTGAACAACCTCAGTCTTGAAAAAAAATAATTTAGAAATAAGACAAATCTTCTGATTTGTTTATTCTGTTCATTCAAAAAAAGGTGTTTTTTTTTTTCTTTACTAGAATATTTTTCATCTATTTGAGATCACATTATGCTGCTACTTTTCTTCCATATTTACTTTGAGATTTGTCATTATGTATATGTCTTCCTCACTTAACTGCTGCTACAAATTGCTACACGAATTTTGTGGCAGGATATTACACAATGAAAATTTCATATCTTATCTTTGAAGAGGCAGACTGTAGTATTTAAAAGCCAATGTCTAAGTGCAGATAGCACATAGAAAAGAGTCACTATTATAAGAGATGCTGTGGTAATGGTACCCCCTTGATTATGTCTGCACACATGCTTATGTTTGCACATTGTATAATGTAAGCCTAAAGACTTTTAGAAGTGCAAGAATCAGCAGTTGCCAGAATAAAGATTTTCATCTCTGTTTGGGCTCACTTTGGATATGGACATTACCTTCAGTTATCCATGCTTTTCACACTTACTCTTTAAGTTTCTGATGTTGTCTGCAAATACATCACGGTGTACATATTAAAAATATGCAAAAGGCCCACCATGAGTGCTGTCTAAGTCACATTTCTAGCTGAGGAGAGGCTATGGCTGAACTATCTTGGCTTCCTGCCCATTGTTGGGAAAGCTTGGTTGGAAGGGATATTATTGTAAAAGTTCTAAAGATTTGGAATTCTTGTCTGCAGATGAGATTGATAAGTATTTAGTCTGTTGCTGTAACTGTTATCTTCCAAGGAACTTAGGCTAAGTCTGTGTTTTAAATGTGAATATATCACCAATATTAACAGGTAAGTGGGCTTACAAAAAACCTAACACTCACCTGTTAAAAGGCAGACGTATATCATGTCATCTAGCTTTAGACACTTTTCAGCTGTCCAAATTGAGCTTCTATTTATAGTCAATGGCAAAAATCCTGACAAACTCTTGCCATCAAAAAAGATGTACCTCAAGAACATGCACACTATATGTCTTTCAGTCTTTAAAGTAGGAGGTACATCACAGGCCATATATATATCTGCAGTGGTCCTGTAGGCCACCCAAGTTCTTGTATATGGGAGGTAATTAACCACAAAAGTTGATATTATCTGCGGAAATGAAAAAAGAAATTATTAAGTCCCAGAGTCAGCATATGTATGAACTAATCCTAGATCTCCCCTGTATCTTGATTGATGGGAAAGATGGGGAACAACTCATGGGCTGAGGAATTAAGCTTTTATGGTCAGGAAAACTGACCCCCTTACATCCTGAAATGTCTCTTTCCTTTTGTTAATGTTGAAATAAATATTTTTTCCCTATTACGTGATAAATTTAGGAGTGAAGAGGCTTCCAACATTTTATTGATGGTCTGTTAAATGATGTTTTTAGGTACATAATATCTCTATATTCTTGTGGTCTATTATCTCTCTTTCATAGTGTCATAGAATCATAGAACTCTGGTTTGAAAGGGACTCTAAAGTTCATTTAATTCCGACCTGCCTGCCATGAACAGGGACACCTTCCACAAGCCCAGGTTTCTCAGAGTACTGTCAAATCTCATACTAAACAATTTCAAAGATGGAGCAACTTTTCTGGATAACCTGTTCCAGTGTATCACCATTGTTATTGTAAGAAATGTCTTCCTTATATTTAATCTACCCTCCTTCAGAACAAATCCATTGTACCTTGTTCTATAGTTCTTGGACTATAAGTCCTTGTAAAATGTCTTTCCCCACCTTTTTAGTAATTCCCTTTATATATTGAAAGCCCATAAAATTCTCTCTGGAGCTTTCTCTCCTCCAGGATGGACAATGCCAACTCTCTCAACCTTTCTTCACAGGAGAGGTGCTCTAGCCCTCTGATAATGTTCTGTCTCTCCTCTGAATCCATTCCAACAGGTCTACGTTTTTGTTTATTTGGACTGAGACCTCAGCTGGAAGCAGTATTCCAGCTGGGGTTTTATAAAAGTGAGGTAGAGGGGTACAAGAGCACACAGAGGGAGGGACTAAAGTTCTGTTGTCTGATTAAACAGGTTTTTATAGGGAAACAGGATATTATTGGCTGAGGTCTCAGCTTATTGTGGCTTGTACGGGCTACTGAAATACAAATAAATAGCAACCAAGTTAACGACATTTTTATATTTTGTTTAAGATGTTTCATCAACCCAGCTAGTGACACATGAAGCAGTGCAACTGTTTTAAGGTATGTTATGTTTATGCAAGAAATTAGTGATCTCATTAACATAATCACTGCAGTCACCTTTTTCTGCAGCAGCTGTGTCATCACAGTCTTTAGTTATATAGATTGTAGCAGCAGTATTAGGTAACTGCTGACAAAGAGAAAAGGACTCATAAAGAATGATGAACCTCTGAGGTTATGCGAAAGTGGTTAGATGCTTAACAGAAAATATGGATGCCAAATAGGGAGTGAAGTTACATTTCTGCCTCTTATCTGGTAAAATATCACAGACAAATGTTTGATTTATAGCTTGATCTTCTCTGAGTGTTTTTAAAAATTTTTACTTGACTTTGATATTTTTCCCTCTCCTAGCATTAATGTGGATGTTATTTGTATAAACAAATACGTATATCTGAAGCCTCTAATAGGAAAGTGTATTTGTAAAAACACTTCAAAACACATCAACAGAAATAAAGAAAATTTTGACCTTAAACTAGTGTCATTTCCTGGCAGTCAAGATTCTTTTTTAAACTGAAAATGTTTCAGCCTTCTCCTCTTGAGCTTTTAGCTCTGGCTGTAGCTTCTGCCAGAAGGCATACTCAGGACAGGTACAGGGACGTGACTTCTGCAGTAAGGAAGGCTGCTTTTGAAGTACAGCCACCTTTTTACAAGGTCCAGCTGCTCTTCGTTATGTGAGGACATTGTTTAGGTTAGATTATTGAGTCCTTCCCTATGAGCATTAGGCAGAAGAAAAGTCTCTACTGGCTGCTTCCCAAGATAATATTTTAGTATGCCAAAGAGTTGACACAGACCTTATGTGGTGGGATGAAGTAGAATCACGACTATCATCACAATTAATAGGAGTTTTACCATTTTCCTGACTAGACATCTCATTTCATCAAGAGATTTTGGGGCAGTTTTTTTCCCTGATCTCTTATTATTTTAAGCAACTATCTGCTTTTTTTTCTGCACTTCTTCCTGTGAGGCACACATTTTATTACACTTAGGAGAACAATAATCGCAAAAAAGTTAATGGCTACTTTAAAAATACAATCTTAGGGTTTTGAAGGTGAAATTAAGAAGTTGTGTGTGTGTGTGTACATGCTTTGTTTGATTTACCTTGGCAAAACAAAGAATAAAGATGGAAACATCAGATAAAAATAATAATAGTAATAAAAAGGAATTTTTGAATTCTGAAATCACAGTGGTGCTAATACACCACAGGGCTCAGTCCCCATCAGTGACCGGAGAAAGTTCCTAAGGAAAATTTTCATCCAGGGCCTTCCCTGCAGTCTGCACTGCAGACGTGGTGCTGTGAGCAGTGGCCCAGGCTGGGGCAGGCTGGCTGAGCCAGTGCTGTGAAAAGGACCCGGCTGTGCTTGGGGGCAGCAGGGTGAGCAGGAGACAGTGGTGCCTTGGCAAAAAAAGGTGGCCAACAGCTCCTCAGCCAGCAGGACTTATCAATAGGTCAAATTAAGAAGTGTTATTCTGCCTTACTGGGAATTAATCACGGCTTTTTTTGTTTGAAGAAGTAAAAAAAAAATGTAGGGGGATAGTAAATAAATGTAGTATATAGCAGCCTTCTGATATCTACTATTAGGTAGCCAGAGAGACAGAGCCATGCTTTCTACTAAAGGATGCGGTGAAAGAATGTTTCAATTCATGACAGGGGACATGAATTGAAACAGAAGAGGTTCTGAGAGCCTAGCTAGGATAAAACAAACCATACCAACTAAACTGAAACAAAATCACTATCAGATTTAATAAGGTTTTTTATAGGTTGCCCAGAAAATCTGAGTTCTTTGAGTAACTCAAGGCTCTTCTGAACAAAAGTTATAAATCTCTTTTCTGAATTTAAAAATGTCTCTGTTGTGAGAAGGAAGGTGGGTTGGGTGACTTGTCAAGGTTCCTTCCAGCATGAATGATTCAGTGATTCTATAGTTTTTATGACTTTTCAGTAAGACCAATTTGACTCAGTGGCATGAAATGTCATGTTGTACTGGTACTCTGAATGATTATCAAAATATAAGCTGAAGGAAATCAATGAAAGTTGTATGCGTTTATCTTGGGGAATAGCTGAGTCTAATAAAGCAGTATTTATCAATAAGCTCCAGGCAACATGGCATTTTTTAATATAAATGTTTTATCTATTCTGTCACCTTTGCCTGGGATGTTTCAATTGAACTAGAACTGAGAATTTGATTTTCATTTCCTCTTCTCAAAAAGATTACATATGGCTTCCTTCATTCAAGTTTAAGATGATTTCTTATGGTCTACTTAGATGTAAGGCAACTCATTCTTGACATTATAGAAACTAAATTAAATTTTAGCAGTCAGTATTCTTTGAAGTGTCAGTTTTACTAATACTTCCATGTGCTTGCAGAATAAGTTTTTTGATTAATTTTTAAATTCAGAGTAAACCTTTATCAGTGCCAAATGTGACTGTGATTTCATACTTCTATATGCTTGTGGCGTTCAGATAAATACTTAGCATATGTAAGTTGCAAGACTGAAATCCAGCTTTTTGTTCTTTCATGGACTCTGCATAAAGCAGAGTGAGATGCACAAGTTTGCAAGCACAAAGGGCTGAGCTAATATCTACACCCAGCACCTGAGGCCATGCTGTGAGTTGTCACCTATCACACCTGAACTGGGAGATAAATTGACATTGCTTGAAGTTCTTTCCCTAAGGCACACTGAGTCACATTATCTCACTTTTCTCTCCCAGACCTCATCTACTTTGCTCTGAACTTGGGTCTCTGGATGTCCTCTGGACCTGGGTCATCACTTGCCATATTTGTGTCTGTTGATGGACCTGTTACCAACATCTGGCACTGCCTGTTGTGCCCATACTCCATAGAACTGTGCTCCTTGGTGGGGCACAGGACAAGCTGGGTTTCACCTGTCCTCCTGGAGCTGCTGGTTCTTGCTGCTCCCTGGCAACAAATCCTTACTTAAGTAACAGGTAAGTTTGTATCCTGAGTGGTGTCTAAAAGAGCCCATCATGCCAGTTCTCAGCAGTTATCACAGTGCAGATGACTCACAGCTAAACAAATAAAAATAGAACATATTTCTGGTATCCAGAGGTTTCTTCATTTTTTTCTGTCAGAGACTGTGTCAAATATTTCTGACACTGAGTCATAAATGAATGTCTAGGAAAAAGTACAGGACAAGGCAAGCAGACAGTTACAATATTTCTGACATGACCTTTTAAAATCTCTAAAGTTCTTGAGACGAAGATTTCTCTGAATCTCCTCAATGAATTTGTACAATCAGTTTTTGAACCCATGTAAATTTTTCATGCTTACCATATCTTCTTATAATGAACTTTAGATTTCACCTTTTGTTTTGAACCTGCCACTGAAAATATGGTTTGGTTCTTGCCTGCTTTTTGAGAAACGGAATAATTAATTTCTCTCCTTCTCTGTGCAAATCAGACTTTGACACATCTCTTTTTTGACAAGGCCAAAGAATCTGTGTGACTTCTATTTGCATGTAACTCACACTATAGCTGAAATTGTCCTATTTCCTTCCAGTTAAAGCCCCCCACAGTTATACTTTTCCAATTATATTCTTTATTTTCAGAGATTAACTGTCAAATATTTATATCTGTTATTAATTTATGTACTGGCATAATAATGTTTCATGTTTTTTTCTCTGTCTTGCTGTATTAACTGCACAATATTTGGGGGTTTTTACTTTTTTTATTCTTTATCAATACTGAACAGTCTCAAAGAATTATTATAACTTTTCTATTTTGGTTTTCCTAAAGAGGCAATACCTAGTTCAGAGTACTCTTTCCTCATACACTTTACTTGTAATTTATTGACAATGAATGTCATCTGCATTAGAGTAATAACTATTAAGAAATCTTCCTACAGCTTCTCATGGCCATCATCAAACTTTATAAACTTGTTATTCCCACCATTTGCTAGTTCATTTATGATTTTTGTAAATAAATATAATATTCTGTTCTATGAAATGCTTCTTGAACCAAGTTTTATATGAAGATTATTAAAATTTTCCTCAAGATCAGTTTTTATGGGTGAAAGAAAATTGACAATGAGAACTGGTACAATGCTAAACGGAGAATAAACACATTAGGTCTATAACAGACTGTTTTAATTTGTGTTTTATGCACTAAAGTAACAGAAGTAAGAGATTAAAATATTTAAAATTATGATAAATGGGCTCATTCACAGAAACACATATTTAAATATCTTCTAGCACGTGAAATATTAACAATTATTGAGGTGCTTTTCAAAACAGTATCCAAAGTTACTTCGTTAGTAAAAAACTTATCATCATATTCTAAATTTGAACAATTTCCACATAGTCTACTAACTTTCTCCTGATGGATGAAAGATCTTATTTTCCTTGCAAGGATTTTAGTAAACATCTTTTAGTCAGTTGACAGTCAATCTCATTGGCTGGACTGGTAAAAGTACATAAATCTGTGTGTATGTTTAGCTTACTCCTAAAGCTGAGGGGCTGTGGGAACATTTCTTAAAGATATAAGAATATCAGCGTTTCAACATTTCTTATTGTTTAATGTAAAACCTTCTTTGCTTATGTCAGTGACTCCTTACCAGAGGTGTCTAATTCTTTTTTGTCTTGAGATTCTGGACACCTAATTTAGTGCCTAATATTATAAAACCTAAGCCCTGCAGAATACACAGTCTTAAATTTTTAGTACTTTGGAATAGAAAAGAACTTCTAAAGCAGAATAAGAGCAAGTATTTCCACAAGGGGACATTCAGTATCCTAGTTAAACAGAAGATACTGTTAAAAATTGCCTTGAGAATATCTTAATCCTCAAGAGGTCCAATTAGTGTTGTAATTACATGATTAAAGAAAAAGAAAACAACTTAGTGAAAATAATCATGATAAATACATATCCCATTTAAGAAGTTTTTTATTGCTTTATTTCCAAAGTAAATAGAAGATAACATGGAAGCATGTAAGTGTAGAAAAATG
>WAAG01033300.1:0-10409 GCA_013390105.1 Tichodroma muraria
CCTGCAATGAGCAGGGACAGTTTTCACTTGAGTAGGTTGCTCAAAATCCTAGCCAACTTGGCCTTGAACATTCCCAGGGATAGGGCATTCAGGGCTTCTCTGGAAAGCCTGTTCCAGACCCTCACCACCCTCACAGTAAGGAATTTCTTNCACCCTCACAGTAAGGAATTTCTTACAAATATCCAATCTACACCTACCCTCTTTCAGTTTAAATCAAGTGCTACACTTCACACATGGGCATCACTTTCCCCATGAGTAAGCAAAAGGAAGTTGGCAACCTGGACAGCAATGCCATCCCTGAACCTACTCAACCACAAAACAACTTCCCCCAGGGATTCTCAGGTATTTTAAAATTGTCTAAACTGAATTGACAACACCAGCTGAATTGACAACACCAGCTGCACCATTCAAAACTGCAAAAAGCCTTACAGTGTAGAGCCTTCTACCAGCATCCCAGACATGGCTTTTTTCAGAAATGAATTTGAGTTGAGAGTGAATTTGAGAACAGATTTTTTCCTGCATGGGAAATCTAAAACTTATTTAGTTAATAAGATGCTAGTGCTTTATTGCTAAAGGAAAATGAGGAGGGAAGGGGTGGCGTCCATATTCCTTTTTGCTTAGGGGGAACTGATAGTCTACAGACACGAGACAAGCACGGGTACTTTTTTTTTTGTTACAGCATCAAGACCCTGCATACTCCTTCATGAAACAGCTTGTCTAAAATTCTACTTGACAAATGTATTCTCAAAAGTGGTCTCAGAGATTTGTTTCATCTTCATTATCAGTTCAGCGGTTTTTAATAACAAATTTTGAGGGTAAGTGAAAAGGGAGGGAATCTCTTGCTGACAACTATTGTTGAAAATGAATTTTAATTTGTGTGTGTGTATGTAACCAATTTAACATGGACCAAACAGCATCTGAAACAGTTAGGAAAAAATTAAATCTCTCCATGAAGACACCCATACTTGTGATTTAGAAAAATATCCATTTTGACTGCCTAGTATATAAAGACAGGTACAAAATGGCAGCTACTAGTGTCATGTTCTTGATCTAACAACTCAGGTGAAGAAAAAAACAGGACATGTTTGTTTTCCTAGACACAAAGCAAATGATCTGTGGTCTTACATAATTCTAGTTATATAGAATAGAGATATTTTATTCTTATCCTATTTATGGAACTAGATCCTCACCCCCAGCACACTTTACATTTGATAGGAGATTTTTTGACTGCGTAAAGCTAGGATTGATGACCTGACATTATGTGTCCCTGAATTCTCTTTCCCAAAATACAGAGAGAACTCTGACAGTTTGGGACAACAAGGGATGCATTTGGGATCCAGCTATCCCTGGCCTAAATAAAGCAGCCCACAGATTAGACAAATTTGTTCCAGGAGTCAAAATAAAGAAGGAATAGAAAGCTGTCTACCTAACCAAAAGAGTAAAAACACTCTCCACAAACAGGTGAAAAAATAAATGCATATGGCATATATGCATTTATTTTAGACTGCAAAGTCTATTGACACTTTAATCATGTCTATGGAAGACCTTGACATATCTTAATGGAGAGGGTTACTACACAAATATGTGAAGGGCAATTTTGTTCTAGATTAGTTCTCACATATCTTGGAAGAGCACCATGCAAAGGATGCAGAGCCAGGGTTGACCTAACTCAAGAACCAAGTTGCAGTTTATTCAGTGTTTTGAGTGGGTAGGCTTATTTTCTCATGTACGGCACAAGATCTCACTTTTGAAAGGAAGTTACTGTCCCTTCAGCTGACTCTTTGCCAAACCTTACCAGAAGGACCAGCTTTACTGATACTGAATCCCAAAGGCAACTTCTTTAAATTGAAGGCATTGCTTGGAGAAACTGAACATAATTAACCTATGAAAAAACACTACTAAATCAGAATCTCATATCTATTCTTTGGAAATAACCAGAATTTCTCCTTGTTTTCAGGGAGAGGAAAAGACTTTATTTTCCTTAGCTGATAATTCCAATTAAAAAGTCTACAAATCACATCAGATTAATTAAGTTTTATGTGAAAGTACAAGTGTATATATTTTACTTATTAATGTATTTCATTTGCACAACTCCGGTTATAAATATTGATCTGTTTGGACCATTAACTGAAGTGCAGTTTTAAAAATAGAATTATTAAATTCAATAAAACCTAAATTTAAGAATAGCAATTTTTGTCTTTTAATACAGCAACCATCAGCTTAGCAGAAGCCAGCTGGATTGAAGAAGAAATAGCTGAGGCTGTTTCCCACAGCAGCTTCTGAAATAGAGATTTCAAGTGTATTCTTCAGCTGTTAAGAAGAATCATGGTTTCTTCTGCTAGTTTACCAGTGGCAAGTTGGCTTAAAAGAGTCACCATAAATAGATAACATAGGGTAGCCAGTGCCAAATATGTTTATTAGGTTAAAAGAGAGTATTAATCTTAAATGCAATGGGATTTCCTGTCCATATCCAAAGTGACTGGTGTGAATGGTACTTGCTGTTACAACTGCATTCTCTGTCACCTGAGACTTGCAGGCACTGTACTCTGGCCACGGTCAATCAAACCCTTAAAGATCACAAGGGCACTGAAAGGGTAATCATTATCTCTCTGCTATTGTTTTGCAAGGAAGGTAGGAATCTCAGGGATAAGAGAAGCATGAACAATGAAAAGGGGAAGGAATAAATAAATCATAGTTTTCTAGCAAAAGGTAAATCCATGCATGTTAGAATTGTCATGATCAGAGACCAGTGCCTACACAATCTAGAATGCACAGAATGCAGAGTGATAGCAGAGTTGAAGGTGAAACCAAGAAAGAAATAGGAGTTTGTCCAAGCTCTGTCTGCAGAAGAGGCGATATTGATGCTAACAGCTGCCAAAGACTTGAGAGCTTTGTTTACGATTTGTAGGGTGGATGGCTCTCACAGAGCACTTTCCAGCTCACATGTGACTGGGTGAAGAAATAAGATAGGGCTGAAAACAACCCACGCTGGCCCTACTACCTCTGGTACATAAGGGGTGCCAGGAAGCACCCTCCAGGTTACGACTCACGCGTCAGACTTGTTCCAAACCTGCTTCTGAAATAGCCAAACATTCTATTTTACTCAGGCTGGGATGAGAAAACCATATCAGTTTCAGCTCGCATGAAACTTCATGCTAGTTTGACCTAGCGTTCAGCAGATACCAAGTGGAGGCTCACAAAGTTTCCTACTTACTGAGCTACTGCCCTCTTAAAACAATCCAATGGAAGTAAATGCTATTTAAATCGATTGTGTGCATTCACAGACAAAATTGGTTTAAAATTTATTATGTGTTGTGGCTCACCATGTCGAGAGAGAACAGAACATACATTTTAAAAAACAAGCAGGTTTTCTTAAAATAATCAAACATTCAATAAAAGAGGTTTATTGTTGCCATCTTTATTTTTTAGGATGGGGAATGGACTATTTTACTCTTCTTCTTGCAAGCTAAGCAGTGTTGAATAACCATGGAAAGGATACTGGAATCTGCTTTATTAAGTTCAGTAATAATTTCAATTGTCTTAGAATTTATTTTAATCTTGATTTAAATGTATAATGCAGTGTATTCATCTCTGCAGTTCTTGAATTGCCCACTTGCATAAGAAAATACACTTCAGAATATGCTTATTAAAGAACATAATGGCTTTGAGGGATTTTTAAAAGCAAAGAGACATTATAATCTTCTTCCACTGTAGTAGTTGCATATTTCAAATGTAGACAACGTTTCTTTACAATTATTAATTACTATGGCTGCCAGATGCAATTAAAGAACAGCTTGTGCTCTTCCTATGGCTCCCTTCAAGCATTCACCATGTAAGTCATTACTGAAATAGCTAGATTAGAAAATACTAATGGCTAGCACGTGTTTGATCTTTACTCCCCAAAACCCTCAAATAACTTGCAGAAGAGGGGCATTATTGACCTGTTGTTCCGAGGAGAAGTGAAGGGCGGAGACATTCAAAAGCATTTGCCTATTTGAGGTAATTCCACTTGTAGGAATTGTGCATGGAGAGTGCAAAGCCTTTTCAAAGGCATTTCACCACATAGTGAAAGGACTTTCAAAAAGCTTTCAACAAGCTTCCTCTTAAAGGACTTTTAATAAATATTTTGAAAAATGCTCAAAAAAGAAAAGGAGGGAAGAGTGAGAGGACAAATTTGTTAATGCTCAGTTGTTCAGAAGAGTGGAAAGGAAAGGATGCTGTAAAAGCACACAGAAATATAGCACCATAGTGGAGAATAACATGAAAACCAAAATGCAGTGTCAGTAAATATGCAGTGATGCACCAGGAGACACAATCTAACCTGGTATGTGCAAGGACAGGCTCTCAACTATCTGCCCTGGGTCCAGAATGAGAACTCCCAGACACAGCAGGTGATTCCATAAAAAATATCATTTGGCCCAAGAAAAACACAGGGAATGCTTGGAAATACCAGGAAACAAATAGAGAATTGGGCTGCAAATGTAATTATTTCTTTTTATAAACCCATGGTGTGCTCATTGCTCAACACTGCCTGCAGTTCTGACTTTCTGGTCAAAAAAGCTGTACAAGGGTGAGAAAATATTCATATAAGGTATCACATAGACAAAAATAATGTCCAAAGTAGAAATAACTAGATTAAGACTCTTTTGCAGAGAAAAGAGAGAACCAAGCGTAGATGTGAAACAAATTAATAGAAATGTCAATAACATTGAGAAGATCATTAGGAAATTATTTGATTTTTCACAGGACAAGAAATAGGGGCAAAAAATTACATTATCAGGTGACAGGCTGAAAACAAACAAAAGAAGGCATTTTTATAAGCAGCACAATTAAACTGAGAAATTTCTTGCCCAAGCTTATTCTAAATAATGTTTATGCTTACCAGTTCAAAAAGTAACAGGGCCAATTCATGGGAATTATTCCACCAAGGATGGTAAATCTGAAAATAATGTTTATAACCAAGGAATTTGTTAAACTACGGATTGCTGGAAGCAGGGAGAATATGCCAGGGAGGCATCACTCCATACTTGTCCTGTTATTGTGACTTTCCCAAGCATTCAGTATGTGACTACTGTTGAAAATTAGCTACAGGCTAGATCAATCTTACCACCCCTTAAAAAATGCCTCAGTGGTCTGAAGAGGTCCTCCACAAATAGAAATATTTTTGCTGATATAGATACTTCCATTGTTTATTGTGGTCAGTGGGTTTGCCCAAAGAAACCCAATGGATCCCAAACAGAATTTGATGCCACAGATGATACCAACATCTATGAATGATTTCCTCTTGGGTGAAAGGATGAAATATTGACTATGTTGAAATCAGCAGAAATTTTGGTACTCCCTGCAGCAGAAGCAGGATCTTACCTCATTCTACCTGACTCCCAAGACTCAAGTCCTCCCGACATATCAGGTTATCTCCTGGTGACTGCCTGAATAGCCAACATGAAAGGACAAGAAGATTTCCAAAGCACAGAACTTTGCAGCATGCTGTGCTGGCTTTGGCTGGGGTAGGGTTAATTTTGCTCCACAGTAACTGGTGTGGGGCTGTGTTTTGGATTTTTGCTGAAAACAGTGTTGATAATGCAGAGGTGTTGCTATTGCTGCTTGCACAGAGCGAAGGCCCCTTCTGCTGCTTGTACCTCCTCAGCAGTGGGTGGGCTGGGGCTGCACCACGGCCGGGACAGCTGATCCCAGCTGACCCAGGGGGTATCCCACCCCACATGGCATCACGATCAGCATGGAAAGCTGGGGGAGGACAGGAAGGGGGATGTGGGGAGCGTTTGTTTGCATGTCACCATTACATGAGATGGAGCCTGGCTTTCCCGGGGATGGCTGCACGCCTGCCTGCCCATGGGAGGTGGTGAATGAACCCCTTGCTTTGCTTCGCTCGTGCACGGCTTTTGCTTTGCTACAAAGCTGTCTTTATCCCAGCCCATGGATTTCTTCACCCTTCCAGTTCTCTCCTGACCCTGTGAGTAGGGCAGTGAGAGAGTGGTTGTGTAGTACTGGATTGCTGGCTGGGCATAAAGCACAACACAATGTGAGAGGAAGTGTTTAAGAACTACAGGATTTTATACTAAAACAACATACAAAAATGTATGAGCACAGTGACTCTGGAACTGGTCTCCTACAGTCAGTCTTATCAACACATTTGCTCTTTTTTAACATTCAGATAGCTGAGGCTGAAAACAAACCTGATTTTGCATCTTAAAGAGAGGCATGTAAAATGTTTTATAGGCTTTCACACTTTATTTGAAGATTATCATAAAGTGAGATTTTTTCATACCACAAAGAGTATAAACCATAAACCTTTTAAGACTGTTGACAGTTACCACAGTTTTTTTCAGAGAATAATCTGGTCTATATTTTCATCAGAACTGAAAGCATCAGAACTTAAGTTAGAAGTCCACAATTTAAAATGAACTGTCCCTAATTGAACAAAGTCTCCCTGAAAAAGAAATCGTAGTTATATGGATTCTGCCAGCACATTTTCTTTGGCCTTTTAAAAACATTTAGATCAAAAAGATTATTTGAATTTGAACATTTAGAATCAAAAGATTATTTGATTTTTTAAAAATGAACATGTTAGTGGATCTCAAAAAACCCTTGATATAGTATTACTCAGAGGATGAAACAGTGTTATTAACTAGAGAATAAGTAAGTAGTAGTAGTAGTATACACTTACTTACGATTTCAAGAAAATTAACATTTTCTTGATCCATACAGAAATAATAAAGGAATGAAAACAGAATCACTGCTTGTTAGGAAAACCTCTCTATAAGGCAGGATTTTCTGCACATGCCTGACATGGCCCCGTTTATTAGTGAGAGTCATTTCAATATTTCTCCAGGAACAGCAATTTGCTTAATTGTGGCTAAACAAGATGGCTGACACTGCTGAGGCAGAGAGATTTTTAGCCATGACAATTCATGAGGTAAACTAATCTTGCCTTGACGAATGAATAAAATTTTTGTATTTTAAGTCTAAATCCAACAGATAAAGCTAGTCCACTGACAGTCTTAATAAAAAGAAAGGGGAAATGAGATGAACTATATCGCTAAATTATAACTATATAGCTAAATTATTGTAATTAGACAGTTGGAAAAGCAGAGACAGTTTGCACTTGTAACAAGTTAGATCTCATGAAACCATGTAATGGAATAAAAACCTTAACAAAGAATTAAAACAAAGATGGAGGACTTTAATTGAAAACTTGATCAATTAGCACAGAGGCCATAAGAAGGAGGCAACAGAGCATGAAATTTGATTAAACTGAGCCATACGTCCTACTTCATTTTCAGCGATGTCGCAAAACTGATGACCTTGAAAAGAGAAGACATTAGAAGAGTGTAAAATAGCAGTTATCTCAATGCTGGCTAAAATAGAGAACTGATAATAAATATTGTACAGCAAGGAAGCCTTAAATTAAAATCACATATATATTCAGAATGGAGAGATGGGTAGTCATAAATTGCAGTAATTGACACGCAATCCAAATTTATTACAGTGGATCTATGCTGAGGGAAAGCGAGAAAGTGCCTTAACTCCACAAATTTGACAAACAGACCAGATCATGCTCCAGCTCGCTGACTACTCAGATTATTGTTTGATAGTTGGCATGATTCTACTGCATTAAGTGATCTTTTTGTAGTCAGTAAAGTAGATTAAATTGTAAAGATGTACTGACTATCTACAGTAACACAGCACTGGACTCAGAGTGTGATTCTTCTGTTTTGACCCAAAATAAAATCAGAAAAACAGTAGTCCTTCAACCACATCATGCTACCATAAAGCTACCAAGAGCTCCTTTTATTTGATAGGTGAAATAATAGGTGAACCTGTTACTCTGCTTCGGATACAAGATGTGTTTGTCCTTGATGCAGGTGGGTAAAGCTCTCCATTTCTCATACAGACCCCTACAGCACACGCCCACCCAGCTACGAGCCCATATTCTCCTAGGACTAAATGCAAGGACTCTGACGTGTTCCTATTGCCATACAGATGCACCAACACCAGCCCCAACAGCATGGGGCTTACCTATTGAGCTGCATTTCAGCTTTATCCCAGCTAAAACAAACAAATGATGCCTTTTTGACCTAAATCCTGCTAAAACAAAGGTTCTCCTTTAGTATTTTTTAACAGCTTGGACTGATAGGGAGACATTGTACAGCCTCAGGGCTTTATGTCATGTGGTTGTGGTGTTTTGTTTCTCTACAGTGCTCCTTAAAATTAGATTTACTGTCATGTGGAAATACAGCTTAAGTGATTCTGAGGTGGATTTTTTCCAAGGTGTCATGTCCTTGCAGACATACAATGCCAGTAAGATCTGAATGAGATCATCCCAGATTGCTTTTGAGTCCCACTTACTGTGAATTCTGAAACAAAACAATATCAAACATATATGTATCATGTGATGGTTTTGCTATCAGTGTTCTGAGGAAAAAAATGTTATGAGTAGAAATTCCTTAAAGGAATTTGAAAAAGATCTTTTTAGGTTGAAGAGGATTTACAGCTTGCTCTATCTGTTTGTGCATACTCAATGTAGAATAAACTGATTGCAGGAGAATAATATTAGTATCATGTAATTTTCTGTTACAGTGTCAAAAAGAACAAAAAGAATATTCAATTTTATGATGGCTGAAAGCGAAAGGAATTTCTGCATGTCATGTATCAGTAAGTACTGCACTGTACTGTCTTGGAAATAACTAAATCAGTTAGACACAATGAAATAGTTTGTCCACACCAGTGCTTCTTGCTTTACTGATCTACCTCCCTCTGCAAAAAAAAAAAGAAATGGACAAGCACTGGTGTAACACTGATGTACAGTGGTCAGGGCTCTGGTACATCCTGTCCTGGGGGACCACTGCAAAGCACAGAGAACATTCACAACTGTGAGGAACATTTCATGTTTTCCAAATCATTCAGGAGTAGTTTTGTTTCTAATCTATTCCCTTGGTATTAGTTTCCTTTTGAATGGTCCACCAAATGTTTTTGCCTGCAAATTTTACAGTCTGAACTTCTTAAATCTTTCCTAACCCACTCTTCTCTAATTCTGTGGGAAATGGAGAAAAATGTCTGCAAACACTGGGCATTTTTTCTCATAGATTTGCTTACATTTTCCTTGGGCTGAGAGAGTACTAACAGAGGCCCTCATATTCCTATAAGTCTGCTGGGTTTTTTTATTTTCATCTTTAGCGTATGTACAAACTTCCCTTTCCAAAGCAATGAAAGACACCAGTACCCAGTCAAATAGTCGTATAAACAGTCATCTAAACAATATCAACATGCAAGGAGAAGGAGTATTATTTATGAAAAGTGATTTTTTTCCCCCTTTTTTTTCCAATGAAGCATGCAACAATTTGCATCAGTCTGGTTTCTGGGTGTCCATGGCTTTTCCTTCTTCTCTTCTGTTGTTTTTTTTTCCTTTCCTCTCTTTCATTTCTTTCTAGTGTTTGATTTCTTTCTAAATTTTATATCATGCATGAGAGGCATAATGTATTTATTCTGAGTACTAGTTTCATACATTGCACTAAATGAAGTGTACTGCTAAATACTACTTTTTTTGACAGTCAAGTGAGATATGAGAATAAACATGAAAATATCAATATTAATGGGTGGCTAAGGAGGAAGTGCAATTGTTAATGCAGCCATCTTACAAAAGAAAAAAAAAAGGAAACCAAGACTTAATGTTCTAAAAGAAACAAAATAACCAGAACAGATCAGTAATTCACATTCCTCAGAATTCACAGGCACCAGGATCACCACCATATTTTAAATATGCACTGCCGCAGTATGGGCTGTAAGAACACAAATAGTCCAACAGTTAATTTTTAAAAGTTTCTCATCAAGCCCACACAACTTCTGCACTGGTCAGCAATGGCTAGTAGATACTGTAGATCCCAGAAAGATGCAATTACAGCATATAAGGAAAACCTCTAGAGACCTAGAAACCTTTTTCCTCCAGAGGAAAACCTCTTTGCTAGCAGGAATCACAAAATGAGTAGGGCATATTCAAGGCAGTTCAGCAGATGCACCGAGTCGGCACACAATGGCCAGGTACCAATAGAGGCTTTGCACACTCCTAACTCCAGAGTGTGGCGTGTGAAGCTCCTTCTTCCTCGTGTCAGGCACAAGAAGTACCTTCCTCTGCTTTCACACAGATCCCAGAGAAGAGGAATCACCAGTGTTTCCCTCCATAGGACCATACAGCCAATTATATTATTTGTATATTATTTGTTTGTTTAGGGAGAACTTGATGCCTTTTTAAGCCACTGGATGGATGCTTTCTGTGGATTACACATGCTGATTCTGATATAGGAATACCATATGGATTTTTTTAAGACACCATATGGATATTTATTAGCACTGGTGAGCTTTGACAAATACATTAAAGTTTTTATTAAAAACAA
>WAAG01033308.1:0-25217 GCA_013390105.1 Tichodroma muraria
AAAAAACCCAAACCACAAAAAATATAAAAATCCCCCCAGAAAATAGGAATGCTTTCATTCTGAAATTTCACTGTACTTACATGGGAATTCTGAAAGCTGAGACCACTGTTCCCATCTCATTACTTACTTATATTTTCCTCATGCTCCCTCTTTTCAGTTTGTCTGGCATTAAAACATCCTTTTGTAAGTGTGCAACCATCTGTATCTACATGTACACCAGCATTGAACAAGCCTTTTAGCCCACAGTCCAAACTTTTTAAAAATTTCAGACAGCCACAGTCGATATACCAGGGCAATTAATTTGCCCTGTTCTCCTTTCTTTGCGTTCAGATGGCACAAAAAAATGGGAACTGTCTGCATCTCTTGTGGCAGTGTGAGGCTGATGTAAACCAGCTCCTGTGGCACTTTTCCTACTGCCCTGAACACAGGAGGCATGCTGAGAATAGGGGGGGAAAATGGTCAGGCATCTGTCTCCAGCTGGTGCTTGTTTCTTGGGAAATAACAAGTATTGATACACACACGGACAATCCTCAGAGAGTGTTTTCATCAAGTGTAAAGGTGCTTTCAGAAATCTTCAGGCTTCTTAAGGTAGGACTCAGGGAACACATGTTCAGCTCCAGACTGCTAGATGAGTTCTTTATTAGTGGTATTGTCCTTAACATAAGGACATTATAGTAATTATTAATAAGAATTTACATTTTCAAAAGCAAATGTTTCCCTTCCAAATGTTAGGAAATATAAATTTATGGACTATGTTTATGTATATCACTACTAAAGGTGTGGCCTCTTAGTCAAATACAGCTGGAACAGTATTCTCCTGTAGCATTTAAAGAAAATACAGAAGAATATGCAGTAAGCCTAAAATTATGTAACAAAAAGGGTAGATTTAATACAGGAAACCATCTTTCCTCTCAGAAGATCTGAACAAGTTTCTGTTTCAGATGACACCACTCCATTTTAAACCTCAACAATAATGTCATCTTGTAATACCAGGTCCTGTCCTAGAGAATGTCCCCAGAATTCATGGCCTTTCTATTCTTTTGTGTGGATTTCTCCTGGGTTTTAATACAGAAATAATTTTTTGGTCTCTTCCTTCCAAAAAAAATTTAACTTGTGCTTTAATTGCCAACTATATCAAATGTACAATCTTTTACTCTGAATAGAAAACTATTTCGTTTTCTAGGTATAGGAAATATTTCTTCCTGACAGACACTGGGGTTTTTTTTTCCCCTGAAAAAAGTCCCTTACTGATCTTGTTTAAGTATGTCTAATCCCAAATAAAAGAGGAGACAGTATTTCACTCCCTAAACAGTTTACGACTCCTGTGATTTTTTCTCTAATCTGTCCCCAAGCAAGCTTAAATCTCTCACATTCTCCTTGAAGGAAAAAAGAAAGTTCAGAGAGTATGGAAAGGATATTCAAAAAACTCTCAGATTGTAGTAATTTTTTCTGGGATGTCTTACAAAAAAGTGCTCCCAGTATGGTTAAACAATGGGCGTCTTTCAGTCATGTGAGGAAAATTAACATTTCAATCCAGTTTATGTCATCTTCTTACCTGATTTCTTGCTTCCAAACTTTTCATCAGTTAATAGAATTTTGTAACAGAAATATTCTTTAATTATGGTTCTTTTTTAATTTCTGCTTTAGACTGAAGGTGACAAATTGTGTAACCATACACAGATCATGCCTTTTCCCTACCCATCCTGTTTCTTTCCTTCAGTATTTTGAATTCCTTGATACATTTTATTTGGAACCTTTCATTTAAGAAGCCAGAATGATTCAGGCTGGACCCCGCTGCTGACACTTTTGGGGGGCTGTGATGTGTGTGTGCCAGTGCATGGATGCAGGATCTCTTTCAGGTATCATCATCAGCCAGCACGCTGTGCTTCTGCTGTGATGACACCTTGTACATTTTCAGTGCATTTCATCTGGGAATTTGGAATTGCTTTGCAGAAATAAAATATGATTGCCTCCTTACTTTTCTCTGTTCCTACACTTTTGTCTAAGTGTGTGCATAAAGAGCCACAGTACATAGAGATTACATCAGTTACGGCCAAGATCAGGCAGTGAGGAAGGGGAGAACAGCAACAAAATCTGGCTTCATGATATTCATGTCATAACTCAATCTGAATTTTTCCCAAATACTCAGTAAAGAGTTTGAGAAAAATATTTTTCTTCCTTTCCTTTGAGTTTAACAAGAGTAGCTTGGTTAGTTTCTACACTTAAGTGGTTCTGCACTTATTTTTAAGAACACTTAAAAATGAAAGTGAGTTGTTTGTTTTGGAAATGCTAAGGACAGTAAATCAAAGAGGGTTTTGCTTGCAGTTCTGGAAATGGTGAGATGAATTAACTGTCTTAACGCTTGCAAACCTGAATTTACTAGCATGGATGTAAATGTTTCCTAAAGGTTAATGGTCAAGCCTTTATTAGATTTTCTATATTCTGATTTTAAAGTCAGATTGCAAAAAGGCAACCTGCAGCTGGTTTGCCTCAATCTTTTGGTGCAGAGAGGGTTATCAATTCTTCAGAAGGACTTTGGTGTCCAAAGAGGAGCCAGAGAATGGTACAAATGCTGGGGTGGTATATCCACCACTGTCTTTGTTGTTAGATTCCTTTCCTATAAATCAGTGCAACAGGAACTGGTCAGTTCTGTACTAAGAGTGTTAAAGCTCTGCACAGACAGTTCAAGTCAAGAGGTGGAAAAAAAACTTTCCCTAACATTTCCTTTAGTGTTCCAATCTATTTCTTTGTGTGCTATAAAGAATACAATGCTAGCACTTCTCCACTTGGAGGGGGAATAGCTGCATTCCTGAGGTCTCCCCTCTTTTATTACATTTTCGCTTCTATTTGTGGTGGATTAACACTATTAAAGCTGAGTTGCCAAAAGCCTTGGGAGACTCCCTCTTTCTATAGTAGAGCCCATTACAAAATGAGGGATAAATCCTGATAAGGTTTCTGGATGCTTTTGTAACATGATAACGAATTTGGCCATTGGCCTTCAACGTGGGTGTTTTAGAGAGTGTGGATAAAGTGCTCTCTGTTCCTAGCCTTTTCCCTATCTCATAAATTCGTTGTTTTCCTCTCCTTTTTGTTACTTGGAAACTTAGAGCTTTCTTTTATGTTCAACCTACGATAGCATAAGAGTATTCCCAGTGTAATGATTTTTTAATTGTAGAGCATATCTACGATCAGAATCCTGTTCCTGTACTTGAATTCTGACTCCCTACAAAGTCCCCAGCCAAGATCCCACTGACTTTGGGAGAGAAGGATTTCCCTTCCTGTGCTTGTTTTTCGTAATATCTGGAAACATTTGGAGGACTTCACAGCTGAAACTCATTGCACTGTGATCCAGAAGATACAAAAGCAAGTATCCCTAGTGGTGTCTTGACATTTATGTATCAGGTTTTACTTCCTAACCAGAAAGTTATTTTTAATAACTTTTAATAACTTTCGCTTAAAAAAAAACTCATTAGGATTTTTAACACTCACATCTGGGAATAAGAGTGACCTAGAATGCTGATGCGATGATTCATAGTATTTTAATTTTTGTAATATGGGGGACTATCACATAAATTTTAAATTGCACATTTCAGCTACTTCTCCAAGTAGGATTTGATATGACAGGAAATCTTCCCACTCTGGCTTGCCAGGAGCAAGCCTACAAGTTGAAATTAACTTCAGTTAGAAGAGGGTGCAGAAGCAAGAACACACTGAAAATGCCACAGCCAAACTCTTCAGGGGCAGTCTGCTCTGGCTTTGCTGCCCCTTTCAGCAGGCTGATGTGTGCAGTTTGGTGGGCTCCTTCCTCATCATGTAGGAGTGATTGATCTTTCAGCTTTCCTGCCTTTATTGGGTGTGGTTAGAGGGCAGGTCACCAAGGCTTGGCTGCTTAAGGAAATGCAGTATTCAGAAAAGGTGGAAGAATCTGTTTCTGGGTCGTTGCCTGTGCTTAGCAACCAGTAAAGCAAATGACTGAGAGCTTGCTCCCCAAGATAAAGAGCTCAATTCTCAAGACCTTAAGCCTGTTGCAAAATATGTCCACCTTTCATAGATAAAAATCCAAGAAAATAAAACACATGTTGTCTTATTTCCCTGCATCCAAGTTTTAGGCATATTTCTGTAAGTGACCTCATTTTCAGCAACTTCTTCTCCAGACCAGACGTTACATGAGTTAGAAACTACAGTCAAAGAAATTGTTCTGCACGGTCTTGGCTGTGCCTTCCAGCCAACTACAAACCACACATCCCAGATACCATCTCCTCCTTGCCTGTGGTGGCCTCTCTCAAAATGCAGCCAAGTGGCCCTCCTCAGTCTCTGCTGGGCTGACTCCATGCCTGGTCTGCGTGCCAGGTCCATGCTGTTCTCTCCCTCTGCACCTCGACCTCCCTTCCCAAGACCTGGGGAGACTCCCGGGGGCTGTGGGTGCAGCAGGGCTGCTTGTGCCAGCCCGTGGAGCCCGTCTCCCTGGCACACGCTGCCTGTGGCGCTGGCCAGAGGCGGCGTCTCCTTGTGACTTACAACGACAGGAGCTGGGCCTGAAAACAGGAGAGTGGTTTGTAAGCTGTGCAAGGCAGCTCTCACCACTCTGCAAGACAAAGGGCTGCCCAGTCACACTGGTTGCACTGCCTGGTCCTTTGGTGTTTCATCCACTTCTGAGAGGGAGAGCTGGGGGAGTTGAAAGTGTGTCAGGTCTTAAGATGGACTGTGGAGGAACACCTTAGTATTTGGCTATACTGTAGAATCCCCTTTGCTAGACCAGAAAAAGGCACCTATAAAATGTGACAGCATTTTGTACCCCTCCTATTATCCTAATTCAGCCCTAACCTGAAGCTTAAATTCACCTCCATTATCAAGCTTTCATTTACCTGCATGTCCTGAGCTGTGAAGCATTTGTTGGCCCTTTATTTGCATGTGCAGCTCTACCTGTTAGAGGGAAAAATACGAGAGCTTATGCTGCAACAGCAGTCTTCAGCTAACCCCTTACAGACTTCACAGAGCTTCGAGCTACTAATCGTCCAAGTGATCTCATTAAAGAACTAAAGATAGCTGTGTGGACTCAAATGCTCTAATTTCAAGGGAAAGAATTCAAACCCAGTGAGGCCAGGCAAACGCAGATGAGCAAATGAGCCTCTGCTGGTATTGGCTACACAGACCCTTAGCTGTCCTCTTCTCCAATTAATTGCTTTGTCCCAATATAGGACTATTTCATTCCCTCCTGTCAACAATTTCTGCAACTCAATAAAGCAGGGTTCTTTAGGAATACAGAGGGGATTCTGGCAAGCACCACTGGTTTTAGCCTTTATTCAAAAATCACCCCTTGTTTTTGGCTTGCCCCATTTCTGAAGTGGAAAATAGAAAACGGGTCACACCATATTGTCTCTGTTAACTTTTTCAAAATTAATACTAACTATGAAGACCAAACTGGGGAAACTTGAAGCTATAACTCACAATTGCGGCTCTGTGTCTCCAGGTTATTACATGCTTCTTTTAATACTTTTTTCTTTCTTTTGCAAAAGAATGGGTGTCTCCTAAAAACCTTGATGTTGACTTTTTCCTTTTTTGGACGGCTCTCTTCTTACCTTCCCAAACCCCTGCAGCATTTTCTGTGCTCTTCTGAACTTCATACAAGTCAATCTGTTCTCTAGTGAGCACAGAACTGACTCGCCAAACCTCTCTATGTAGTTGCAATCTTTGAATCTTTCAGTCATTTTCTCCTGCAGCAATGATTTCGTTTCCTCTTTCACCTTTGTGATTATTATGGCCTCATCTTTTTAGGCACTTTGCAGTCTTGTCATTCCTCTCTTATTAATATAAAACCTCGTAAATCATGTGTCAGGCCTTCAGTTACCATGTCCTTTTTCATTCACTCATTATGCTGCTGCCTTACCGATTCTTTTATCTCCTGATCTGCGCATTTTTAAACACGAGTTAAACCGAGATGTCCGATGCGTCCCCAAGTTCTGCTGGCACCTGTGCAGGCCGAGAGCGCATCCTGCTGGTGTCCTCCTGGAAATGCAGCCCTGGAAACACCCGCGAGCGCCGGGAAAATTAAACCGGGCGGGGGGTACTTTAAACAGCGATGTCAAAAGTGTCTGTGCCTCAGAGCTGGTGTCTGCTGCACTTAGTAGCTAAGGCAGCAGTGGTGATACAGGGGTGGAAGCATCAAGTGGTGGCTAATCTCTGTTTACACTTAGGTTCATGGAAAATCTGCAAACAGAAGTCCAAGAAATGGAGTTCATAAAGTTTTCAAAGGGTTTGAGTGTCATGAGAAAAGAAGACTTTGCGGCATGGTTGCTGTACTTCACTGATGAGGAAAACAATGAAATTTACTGGCAGAATGTGAAAGACAGAATCGAAGCAGGAGAGGTTGGTACCCAAAGTATTCTTTGTTTTGCTTTCTCCTTTATATGCACAGGTTTTCGTTTGAATGTGGTTATCTAATGAGGTAACCAGCTGCCAAATGAATTATTGCAGCCCTTGAATTTTATACAAGTAAGAGCAATGATCATTGGCCAACTGAGAAATACCAATATCAACAATGAGTAGGCAGTCACATCTAAACACTAAGTCCCACCAGATTTAATGACATAGAATAACTGGGATTTGAATATATATTCATTATATATCATCTGAATTTTGTGATACTCTAGAACATCAGTTTGGAAGAATTCAAGACTTTTTGCAAGTTTACAAATAATCTGGAAGACTTTTCCATTGCCATGCAGATGTTTACTGTAGCCAATCGTCCTGTTAAGCGAGGTAAGTACTGTACACCTTTCGTATGGATTTTTTTAGAAGGAAGAAAATTTCATTTTAATTATGGAATTAATGTAAATGAGTTATCCCAAAGTACCATAGTGAAGTCCAAAAATATTATACTGCTCTGTATTTGGACTTAGTTCTTATTTCATGAAAAAATAATAATATAAAGTTTCCAAAATGTTTTCATTTAGAAGTTCTAATGTGTTGTCATCTGTGGATTAATCACAGCACACTAAAACCTAATCATAAAATGGTTTGGGTTGGAAAGGACCTTTAAAGGTAATTTTTCCAAACCTTCTGCCATAGGCAGGGAACTCTGTCACTGGATCAGATTGCTCAAATCCCCACCCAACCAGACCTTGAATACTTTCAATGACGGGACAGCCACAACTTTGTACAATTTCTTCCTTATGTCCGCTCTATATCTACCCTTTTTCAGTTTGAAAGCATTTTGATTGTCCTGTCTCTACAGCCTTGGTAAAAACTCTCTTTCTTATAAGCCCCCTTGATACAGGAAAGTCCACAATAAAGTCTGCCCTGAGGTATCTCTTCTCCAGGCTGAACAACCCCAACTCTCTTGGCCTTTCTTCACTGGAGAAGTGCTCCATCCCAAAAGTTATCACATATTTTTTGTGGCCCTCCTCTGGACTGACTCCAAGTCCTCCTTGTGCTGAGGAGGATGTGTTATGCAATTATGTCTATCAAAAAGAAACAATGTCATAAAGTGGGGTTTAAAATAAAGATTTTGAGGAGGGGAGTTGCTTCCTTCCCGTATAGGAGAAAGAGGAGCAATGCATCAAAAGTTTTATGGACATATCAGTGCTTTTTGTTTTAATCCTGAGGTTGTTACTTAGTTGTTACTCTTGAAGGACAAGTCTCATAAGTCATTTCAAAATAGCAACATAAAAGGTTCCTAAGGAAATGTGAGGAGGTATTAACATTCATTGAAATTAATATTTGATGGGCTCATGTGAAAAAAGATGAGAGATGTGAGAAGACGGAAAGAGAAATACATATTCTTGAAAGGTAAATGTTTGGGTGGGATTTGAACCAAAGAAAACTGGGGGATTTACAACTTGTGACTTTCATTACTACTCTGTTTATGCTCTGAACCCCACTGTAATCGAAAGCAGTCACCTGCTGAGGTAACTCACGGATGTTACGTGCTTATATGTCTAATTCTCTCCTGAATCTGGCTGAGTTCTTTGTCTTGCTGTTTGCATGTGTGTACGTGTGTGTATTCATTATCTAAAAATAAGACAGTCTTTTAGTTCTTCCTTTTATTCTAGACTTCCTTTTCTTCTAAGTTCGGAACTCATCTTTTCTCTCTGATAAGGTAGCCCTTCTTTTTTTGAAGATTGTAATACCTCACTGTTGTAGAAGATCTTTTATTCATGTTATGCTCAAAGAAACTAGAGTGCCATGTCTGGATTTAAATTCAGCTTCAAGAGATGAAACAGCTAACATCTTTTCAAAGACAAAATTAAGACTACTATAAACATCCCATGTTTTATGTCTTTTTCAAGTTGTGCTATATCCTTTTACAGAAGGATTTTTGACTTAATTCTATTTAAACCAACTGTGAAAAAATCAACTACATTTATACAGGAATTGTTGAAAGAGACAAAGAGGAGAGCTATATCAAGAATGCTATTCCCTCTAGTAAGCTTCAGAACTAATCATATTTATAGCACTATTTATAAAAAGCACTTGTTTATGAAAGCAGAACCACGTTAATATTGCATTTATTACTTCATTGGAAAACTTGCTGTAATAATCTACAATACTGCTATACTTTAATAACCTCCAGTTCCTTTTTGAAATTCACACTCCTATGATGCCTTCGAAAATGCATCCAATTCATGTGCTGTGATTGTGCTTGCTATAATAAACAATCCTTTCACTCTTACGAGCTGCTGTTTTTTGGCAGCCCCACACACTTCCTCATTTTCCTTGAGTCAAAATTCTGAATTCTGTGCACCATAGGACCAAAAGTGGGGATTCTGTACTGCACAGAAAAAGAGAGAAGAAAAAAGAGCTGAAGATGAAAGTACTTTTCCAGAGAAGGCATGGCAGCTTTTTCTGCCACAAATCCTCAGTAACTCTTCGACATTTTTTAAGAGGAGGTAGCCAACTTCTCTCAAAACCATAACTACGGGTATATAAAGCCATGTGCTGTAAACAGTGCATTGACCATTTGATGGTGTGAGCAGTTGCTGAGGAGATTGTTAGTTAAGGTGGAGCATATCATAACCTACTGTTCTCTGAGGAGAAGAGTTTTCTTGTATTAGGAATTATCATGAAACTGGCTTGAGATAAAATGGTAAGGTTTTTTTATGAGAGGGTAGTGATGCAAACACCATTCCTATGAACAGATAACAGCCACAGGTATCTAAGGTTTCATCTATTTCTAGCAAAAATTATCACTCGCAATGTTGCTTGAGAAGTAGTGCATTGCTAAAGGCTTATAATAAAATTAATAAAGATAGTGATACAAAAGAAGGAAGCAAGCTCAAGAACACACGAACTGAGGACTCCTAATAGTTTACTAGTTTACACATCCAAATTCTCCCACTAGGATACCTACAAGCCATTGTAAATTGAACAGAATCCTGCTATTTATATGCTTTCCGTTTTCTTTGCAAGTTCAGTCACCTTTGATGTAATATTATGTCTTTATTAGCTGAGTTCAAGAGAGCAGTGAAGGTGGCAACAGGACAGGATCTATCAGATAATGTTTTGGATACCATCTTCAAGATTTTTGATCTAGATGGAGATGACTGCCTCAGCCACAGCGAGTTTCTTGGAGTCCTGAGGAACCGAATTCATCGAGGTTTGAGGGTAACAAGCTGACATAATTGTTTGTAAATACCACAGCTGATTGCTACAACTCTGTTGTAAATTCTTGTAGAAACACAGGTAGAGTTAATGAATAGAAAAAGATACGTATTTTAAACTGGATAGTCCTTACTGCATATGAATCTAGGAGAAGTGCTGCCACTAAGAACTTGTCATTACACATGTGACCTATGGAAGCAGCAGCACAACATTATATATTGTATTTGGTACAGTCTGGGAATAGGAGTCTTTTTTGTGTAAATGCTAAACACACTTTAACTTTATTAACAGGTACCGCAGCAGCAAGGCATTCAAGGTTTCTGGAAGTGTGTGAAAAAAGAAAGCATTAAGGAAGTCAAAGAACTGTGGAAGCAAACTGGGAAAAGTCCTTTTTAAAGCAGTCCATTTTTCTTTTGCTTAAGAGCTTTTTCTTTAGGGGAGTTTATCTGTCCTGTTTACATAATAACTAAATCAAAAATTCTCTTTTTTTAGCTATAGTTAAAGTTTAATTAACCCAGACTGTAATGCAATAATTTTACAATCGTTCCAGTGCAATCAGTTTGGTTTACAGAACTGGTATTGCTTTTGACCTCCATACAGAAGTGCTCTTGTTCTGGGGAATAGTGTTGTTTACTGCTCTGTGCAGTCTGACCGTGCACTGTAGGGTACAGGACACTCAGGACTGAATAATGGCCCCAGGCAGGAACAGCACAGCAGTGTCATCTCCTGTTGAAGGAGTGGACATCATCTCAGCCACGAACGCAGCAGCTCTCCTTCTCCAGCAAGGGCAGAGGTCCACAAGGCAAAGTCACTTGCACAACACATTGTAAACCAAGTTATCCTAAATCAAAAAGGAAAATTCACACCTCGTTATGGGGTCTGCTCATGTGCTGGTTCCTGGTGCTTGATTGCACCAGTTCCTGTGTCTGGAACTGGTGCAATCAAGTGCTGGTTTGTCTGCCTTCATGATGTTAATATTGAACTGGAAATATAAGACTGATAGCTGGATGCAGGGTTTAAAAGTTGTAAATTGATCAATGAGTGCGCATTGAGTGTCTCAGACCTCTTCCACATAGTATAAATGAGAAGAAAAAATCCTCATTCTATCAAATACAGTGGTAGCTACAATCTGACTCATGACTATTTTGCTTTAATTGTATTGCAGATGAATGCATTGTTAACAAGTAATTGTTAACAAGTAATTGTTTTATCTTATTAAAGGTTATGACAGGGAAACCTGAAGTATCTGAGGAATTCAAGATTATAATAAGCCATTGCTGAGGTAATATGTCCAATAAAAAAACAAATAAAAAATGTTTATTACTCCAAATGCAAAGTTAGACTTAAGATCTTAAACACTAAAAGAAGGAACAAATCAAGATTAACCCTTAGAAATTACAGATTAACATTTTTTAGCAATAACATAAGGTGCATCTCTGTGTACTCAGGTGTGCATGTTACATGTTTTGTCTTTCTTAAAATCCCAGGAGCCGATAGCCAGGTCCAGATCACTCTTCCTGGTTGGCCACAATATATAGGAGATGGACTTATCTGTAAAGCTGTCAAGGTTCTTCCTCTTTCCCCCTCTCAGTTGTCTGACTTGATTGGGTGAAAACTTAACCTTTCAGGACAGGTTTGTGATAACAGAGTCAAAACATGGACTAGGGAAATGTCTCAAGAAAAATAACCAAGAAATCTCACCACTCAGTGAGGTAATACCCATCCATTTTTTGTGTGACATCAGCTGTGTTTGCCTCAAAGTTGTAAATAAGCTCAACATGTGGTATTTGGTTGTCATTTCTTTGGGTTTTGTGAGAAGAGGGGAGATTTCCATGATAGGTAAGTCATCGGGGCAGCTCTCACTCAGTGCAGGCAGAGACAGGAGAGAATGCTTTGGGAAACTCTAAAGGTCCCACCTAAGGAATACTGAGATTACTGAGAATGTGTTTGATGTGTCGGTAGCTGTCACATTTGTGCTGAGGACAAGTCCTAGTGGCCAAGCCTAGGCACAGTGATCTCTCCTAGGGAACACAGTGAGAGGCAAAGCAACTCTTCCCTCATGGCCTCAGCTTGGAGCTTTAATCTAATGTTAAAGAGAAAATGCATGTAGTCCTGTCATGGACATGCACCCAAAACAAGACCATGCCTGTCAGGATGTCCTGAGACTGTCTGGAAGATTAGGCACCAGTGACCATCAAGGATCCCTTTTTTCCCAGGAAAAAATCCAAATTAAATTGACCATGTGGAAAGAATCCAAATGCAGTAAATGCCTCAGCCTCCTCCCCTCAGACTGAGCTGATGCAGTGCTATGTGGGCAGCAGGATAGCAGGTGGCTGGCTTACTTTGTGTGTTTGGAAATTGTTTGTTGCTTCTGGTGGTGGGAGCAAAGGTGGGGCAGTGGGACTGGCACCACAGTACCATGGCCAGCTGCATTTCACCGAATTATCAAGAATTTACACTCTTGAATAAGAGCTTCCGTGGCACAGAAGTGTGTGTGTGTTCACCCAAACTGTGCTTTGTGCCAGCTCTGGCTTTAATGCAAGGCTGCCTTTTATTTGTTGCTGTTAATATTTTGGCAAATCATTTTTACTTTGGAGTGAAAATTATTCCCTGACATTTTATTCTGTGTGAAGTTAATAGGTTTATGATGGTTTTTATTGCTTTTGTGGTGTCTTCTGTTTACTAATTACTTCCTTCTTACAAGGTGTTTGGTTTTATTTTGGAAAAATTAAGTCATTTAGGTTTAGTGTATCTAGAAGTTTAATTCCTCAGTGCTCATTTCTATCTGGGTTTGTGCAATCAGCAGTATCTGCTTTCAGGGATTTCAAGTTTTATTTTTCAGCAAAAGCTTTGGTGTCAAGTTCACAGGAAGAGCAAAGAGTTATGCTTGGGTTTTATACAAGTTTTGTGTCTATGGTAAAAANAAAAAAAAAAAAAAATAAAAAGAAGATTGATTGGAAATTAAAATAGAGTTATGAATCATTTTCAGAAGTTATCCTGAAAGTGCAGCCAGGAAGGAACTCCTTTAAAGGCCAGGGATGACTTGTCCATCAGGCTTGAAGAATCAGACTCCGTGTTTAATTTGTAAGTTTATTGTTATTTGTCAGCTAAAATGCTTTATAAAACAGTCTTAAAATAATTTCTCATTTTTCATATCTTAGATTGAAAGAGATATTTATGTATTTAGATAAACCCTGGTTTTCAAGAAATTTATTATAGTTTAAGTGTTTGATGTTTTAGTTTCTTTTAGTCACTGTATGCTATTTGCAGCCTGTCTGTGAGCATTATTCAAAACAATTTAGTTAAGGTTTATGCCAGCTACCCATCTAAATATATCAATTGTGACTTGTTTTAACCTTAGGAACTCTTCCTCAGAACAGAAATATATACAAAAGCTAAATAAAATTGATTTTTTTTTTTAAATCTACCACATTGCATCTGAATTTTACATGGAATAAAGACGAACACATTGCACATTGCAGATGTCTCAAAAATTGATGTAACATATCAAAAGGATACACGAAAGCAAGTGCAGCCTCAGCATATAACTCCTTTACAGAATTTTAGTTGTTGTATCCCCATAATAACACTTTTTACATTTCTTTGTTTGTTTACTTTAAGATAATGTCTAAGAACCATTTATTCTTCATTTCCAAAGGAATCAAAGGCAAAAATGCAGTATGATATACTAGAAGTAAGAGAAACTCATTGGTTGTTTGTAGAAATTTTCTGGGGTCTCAGTTTGTACAAGCCTCTTTCCAAAAGCAAAAGTCGCTCTGGATTCAAACCAAGCTGGCAGATTTCATCAAAACAGGCAACAATGAGGAGTACATGTTCTGCAGAGCAGACAAACAACCAGGCTATGGCCTGTGGTTTCATGTTCACATGTTCAGTGCTTGGAACAAAAAATGGATCAGTGCCCAATAAAGGGCAAGAATGAGAACAATCCTGGTGCTTAGAGGAAGTATAAAATTCAGGTATATTGACCATACTTTGACTAACACATAAAAATGGATCGCTAAGTGTACATCAAAATTTAAAAATACAGTTTTCTTCTCGTGATGGAGTTCTCACTGGAGAGTGCAAGTATGCCTCATACTTTCAGTTTTAATTTTTCCTATAAAATAGTCACAGCTGGGTCAGGAAACTACTCCAATGCAGAAAAAACCTTCAGTCATTCTAAACAGAAAATACCTGCCCAAATGTTGTCATGGTCATTATTAGTGAGATCCAAGTTGCCCCAGCAAACACGTTGCTCCTGTAATGCAGTTGGTCACAAGGGAAGCATGAAGATGAACGTGGCAGGTGTAGACACACTCTTCTAGTGCCCAGCTGGCCACAGAAGCTCGTCCTACAGAAGCTGAAGATGTCATCCAACAAGAAGCTGAAAACCCTTTGCAGAACAGAAAACCTGAGAGACTTGAACATGCACAAAATTAATCAGCAAACAAGTGCGTGTCTCTTCACTCATTTATTTGAATGTTTCCTGTTGGCTTTGTTTATTAAACAATTCCTAGTTGATTCAATAATAAAAAAAAATCGTACAGCATATGTGCAGACAGATTTCCCGTTAGGCTGGTGTTGGCTTAGTTAATAATGTTTCCAGTTCATTAACTAGCGTGCCCTAGTGCAGAGCTCTGCTTGCTGTCCTCGGCAGCCCGGCTGCTGCTCCCGCACGCCGGCATCGTCGCAGGCAGCCCGCTCAGCGCTGCTCCCACCTGCATGCGCTCAGCCACAGCACCTCGTGCCCTGAGAAGTAAAAGGCCATGTCTTCCCTCACCTGTGTGCCCACTGTGAGTTTAGATTGGATACTAGGGGAAAATACTTCAGATAGAGGGTTGTCACGTGCTGGAGTAGGCTGCCCAGGGAGGCAGTTGTGTCGCCGTCCCTGGAGGTGTTGAAAAAGATGTGTAGATGTGGCACTTGGGGACATGGTTTGGTGGTGGTAGACATGGCAGTGCTGGGTTAATGGCTGGACCTGATGATCTTGGAAGTCTTTTTTAAATGATTCTGGGATTCTCTTCCGCCTCTGGCGGAAGACTGGCCTGCATTTCCAGGCTGACGGAGTGGTGGCCGTAACACGGACGGCATCAGACTGTGGGAGAATGGACACAGCACCTTGCAGAACGCTGTTTATGGCTGGGGTTATGTTGGCCAGATTTCAGACACGCAGATTTGAGAAGCTGGGAGGAGGAATATTCCATAGGTAATTCAGAGGAATGTGTGGGAGTTTTTCTCATGGGATTTCAGATGCAAGCTCGCTGCTCTGAAACAGCCTTGGGGGGCCTGGCCTTTCTCCATGGACTGCAAAGGGAGCACAGAAGACGAGCCTCACTGGACTAAACCTGTACTTTGTGAATGCCACAAGCACTTTCCTGGAGAAAGGATGCTCTACAGAAACATTCTACCACAACACTATGCCTCAGGTCCACTGCTTTAGAGGAAATTTGTCAATTTTAATGTTAGCCCATGGAGCAACTGGTGGCTCTAAATCACCTCAAAGAAAACCAATTGATTTAATTCAAGACTACTCAATAAAGTATTTTAAAATTTTCTTCTTTTGGATAAAGATTTTTTTTCTTTAATTGTGTGGCCTCTTACTGTGTTTTAGTCTACTTTGAAATTGATACTATTGGAATGAGCAAACATTACTGAAAACATTGTGTACGTCACTTAAATAATGCACAGAAGGTAATTCCTAGAGCAATGGCAGATGAGTCACAGGGTAGAAGATTACATTCACTATTGAAAAGAAAGGATACCAAAATATGATGCTTTGCTACTAATCTTTAGAAAAGGGGAGTAAATAAATGATAAGTCCTAAAGTTAGAAGAAATAATGCTACTAGAAGAAATAGAAAGCTATTAGAATTAATTAAAGATTTAGGAAACATGAATATCATGGAACAAAAGGATGCTAGGTAAGCAAGGACTAAATCAATATGGCTGAAATCTTTGACCAAAAATGCATCCTTACAATGGATTTATAAATTTGATCTAATGCAAACAAGTGCTACTAATCACTGGTAGTTGGTGTATACAAGATTACAACATCTGTACTGGAACGTGAAGAGCAAATACTTTACATAATCTGAGTTGGTTTTGTGTGTGCATCAGAAATGCAAAGCCTCAAAAAACCTGATTTGTCTCATATTACAAGGAATAAATGAGACAAATTATGATTTTGTGTCAGTCTCCATCTAAGAGGTTGGGTTGCTTCTGCCTGGGGATTGCATGCTCCTGGAATTTAGGATGAGCTACTTATAGAGTGAAAAAATACAGGAGCAAAATGGAGATGAAATTGTCATAGATTATAAGCTCTAAATAGTAAAGAGAGAAACTCTTGAGTAACAGGAGCGTTTGCAGTGCCTTGCTCTGGGACCAACAGGGAAGACTGCAGTCGACCCTAACTGGTGCTGAGGCTGCAAAGGGAAATGTTTAACTTCTGCACATTTTTTAATGTGGTAAAGCAGGTGGGCGGACAGAAGTGGAGGTGTGTTGTGAAAATGGATAGGACATGTCTTTCTTTTTTCAATATTTGACAGTAATGGGATCCATTGAGAGTGTGGTGAGCAGCTGTTCCCACAACATGGCATTCCGAGTTGGTCTTCAGGTTCCCAGAGTCTGCTCCAAGTGTCATTTCTTGTCCCTCTCCACAAATGAGGCAGCAGAGTTTGCACAAGCTTCACTGCAGTCACTTGAAGCCAAGCAGGTGCTCAGTGATTCCTAGCAGAGCTTCCTTTCATTCTGCTTGGCTTCTGTTCAAGGAGCTGATTTCTTCTCAAGAGGTCCTTGTAGAGATATCCCAGGTGACTTTCAGAAGTGGAAAATGATAGTTCCTGCCAGCTGTGCCAAGGGGCTTCTTGTGCAGCAAAACTCCTCGGCGGGGGGCACTGTCTGGGGATAAATAATCCCTCTCTGCCGCCTCACAACCTTGGTGTTGTCCTTGGTGTTTAATTCAGTCTCATTTCAGTTCCTGTCATTATGCTGCACAGAAATGTTGCTGGATAGTAGCTGGTCAAAAATAGTTTGCTCTGTCCAAGGTTTATGCTGCAGCCATTGGCTTTCCATCCTACCCAAGGCATCTGTCTGACCCAGAACTGAAATACCGGCCATGTCACAGCTTCCAGCTTTGCCATCATCAGACTCCATCCAAGCCACACACGGTGGCTGTTGCTGCAGCTCAATATGGACCTGCTAAAAGGGGGGAATGTCAACATGCACATGCCTCCCCTGATACCTCTGTGGGTGAAACTGGAGTCAGCATCAGCAGGGAAGGCTGGGATAGGGAGGATCATGTTGGATCCCTCACATCTTCCTAGCATAGTGAACTGTTTGCTGGCTAAGCCTTTGTGTTCATGGCTGTGCTCCTTAGTTTCCATGTTAGGAATTGTGCTTATTGTGAAGGGTCATGGTACTTTGTCAGGAAACCTGGTGGAAGCAGAGCCAAGAGGATGGTCAATGCACAGTAACAGCCAGCTACACAACACATGCTTGGTAAAAATTGTTTAGAACTCTGTTTCCCAGGTCCCTTCTCCTTAGATTCCTGAAGGCTTTGGAAGTACAAGGTCTCTTCGCTGAATACACTACTAAGAAACTAACACAGTGATTAAATTATTAAAAGCACATAGAAGTATCAAACTAAGGGAAAATCAGGTGCTTCTAAAGGTATTGTTAACAAATACTATTTTAACACCAAGAATTCAAATCCTTTCCCATTGTCTTGAGGCCAAGTGTTAACAGTCCCATGAGATCTTGAGGTAAAGCACATGCCAGCAGTTGTGGCATGTTTTGGCACCCTTAAGAAACAGAACCATGGAATCATCAAGGTTGAAAAGACCTCTAAGTTCATCAAATCCAACTGCTAACCCAGCACTGTCATCTTCACCACTGAAGCATGTCCCCAAGTGCCACAATTAATGAGGGTTAGAGGAACTGGAATACTTTAACTGTATACCTGATAGGCTAACCAGCACATCAGACCAAGACTGTCCTAGTTCACGTGAAATCCAAACTGCTCCTTCCTTGTCAGTACTTGTCAGAGTGACTAGATGCCATAACGAAGATGCTGTCCATGTAGCCAGTCACTCCTCCCTTGCCTCGCCTCCTCTCCTTTAGGAAAGGGCCACACTAAGTTCTTACACCAGCTCTCTCCCTCTCCTGCAGTCTCTTTCTTTTGCAGCCCTTGCATTACTGCATACAGTCGTGCAATCCCCTCCCTCCTGTCCTGATCCTGCTCCCATACAAAGTGTGCACAAGCATGCCCATACCCAGAGTTTATCCCAGACTGATCTTCATCTTTCCATGATCCCTGGGCACATGTCCCTGCTCCACAGTTACTCTGTACATCAAGGCCACAGGTCGCTCTGTCTTCATTCCTCTGCTCTGATACCCAGGTGAACACACGCACACATTCCTGCACATACAGAGGCTGTGTCTTGGGCATTTGGCCAGGGTATCCCCTCCCTTTTAGCTGTTCAGAGGATCACAGAGTGGTTTGGGTTGGAAGGGACCTTAAAGATCATTTAGTTTCAACCCCTCTGCCATGGGCAGGGACACCTTCTACTAGATCAGGTTGCTTATGGCCGCATCCAGTCTGGCATCCCTCTTCCAGGGATGGGGCGGTACAAGGCTCACAGGCTTCTGAATTCCTGATCACTCTCCTTAGTATTTGTTTTCTCACCAGCAGGTGAGGGTAAGAGGAAACGGCCTTAAGTTGCACCAGGGAAGGTTCAGATTAGATATTAGAACAATTTTTTTTTTTTTTACTCCAGGAGTAGTCAGGCATTGGAATAAGTTGCCCAGGGAGGTGTTGGGGTCACTGTCTCTGGAAGTGTTCAAGGGGAGTCTGAGTGTGGCACCTGGAGACATGGTTTAGTGCTGTTTATGGTGGTGCTGGGTTGACAGTTGTTACACTGAAGGTCTCTTCCAGCCTCAATGATTCTGTCATTCTGTGAACAGACAAGGCCATAGCAACTGCCCCTGTCCTGCCAAGGCAGTCTCACTGCCACTGCCCACTGCACCAGCTCCAGGGGCTCACAGGGACTACGGAGCACCAGCTCCCCCAGTCCTGTTGTGGCCAAGCCTTCTTTCCGGGCACTCTTCTGAGCTGTACCAGCCTCACCCCTCATCCTATCGATGCTGTCTGTCCCCTATGGATGCTGTCTGTTCCCAATGGATGCTGAATGGATGCTGTCTGTCCCCTGTGGATGCTGTCTGTTCCCTATGGATACTGTCTGTACCTTATGGATGGGATGCTGTCTCTCCCCTATGGATGCTGTCTCTTCCCTATGGATGCTGTCTGTTCCGTCCCCCTCGGCTCGGGCGGTCCCCGTCACTGCCGCCAGGTGGCGCCGGAGCGCCGCGGGAGCCGCCTCGGGCCGGGGACGCGCTCCTGGTGCGAGCACCCTCTGCCTCGGCAGGGCGATGGGGATTTTTGCCGTTCCGACCCCGGCATCCCACCCACAGCAATGCCAGAGGAAGGCTAAAGATTTCAGGCGCTCCGGAGGCTGAGTCCCGCAAGGCAGCGCCGGCGGCGGTGCCCGCCCGAGGTCGCGGTGTGGCCGCAGCTGTCAGGCGCTCACCGCCGTTCAGGAAACAGTCGATAAAAGAAATAGCAGTAAGTCATTTATAAGTTCCCTCTGCGGCACGCAAGAGGCTGTTTGAGCGGTGTAAGTGCTCGGCGAGCAGGGCTGGCAGCAGCCCGGCAGCGCCCGGGGACGAGCGCCCGGAGCGGAGCTGTCCCACCGCCTTCCTTCCCTACACCGACCCGCACGGCCAGGACCGCGAAAAGGAACAAAACTTGGAGGTTTGAGACCAGGTTTTATGGCTGGAGGAAGATCTCGGGCCGAGACGGGCCCGCCGATGCGATGGGAGGGGGGCGGAGAGCGGCGGACCCCCGAGGTGCATGGCGAAGGATGCATCGGGAAGAGTGCGGCCAGCAGTCGAGGAGGGGAGGATATCCTCGCCCACGACTCAGCCCCACTGAGGCCACATCTGGAGCGCTGTGTCCCGTTCTGGGCTCCTCAGTACAAAAAGGACAAGTTGCTACTGGAGAGGGTCCAGTGGAGGACCACAAGGATGATTAAGGATCCAGAGCATGTCTCTTATGAGGAGAGACTCCAGGAGCTGGGCCTGTTTAGTCTAGAGAAGAGAAGACTGAGTGGAAATCTCGTCAAAGCATATAAATGTCTCCAAGGCATGTGCCAAGGGGATGGTGCCAGGCTCTTTTCGGTGGTGCCCAATGACAGGACGAGGAGCAATGGTCATAAACTAAAACACAACTTTCACCTCAGCATGAGGAAGAACTTTCCTTGGAGGGTGGGCAGAGCACTGGAACAGGCTGCCCAGGCAGGCCATAGAGTCTCTCTCTCTGGAGAGATTCCAAACCCACCTGGACGCGTTCCTGTGTCACCTGCTCTAGGTGACCGCGCTTTGGCAAGGGCGGTTGAACCGGATGATCTCCAGAGGTCCCTTCCATCCCGGACCATTCTGTGATCCAGTGAGGCGCTCCCGAGAAGGAGGCGGTGGCGGGCGCTGGGGCCGCCCCTCTCCCGCCCACTGCGGCCCGCCCAGAGCCCGCCCGGGGCCGGCTCCGCAGCGGCGGCCGGAGCTGTAGCCGCCGCCCGCCCGTCGCAGCGCCGGCGCTGCCGCGGTGCCCGGCAGGGAAGATGGCGCCGTCCCACGTCCTCAAGTGCTGCCAGAAGGTGCTGGCCTGGGTGCCCGTGGCCTTCATCGCCCTGGTCGTGGCCTGGTCCTACTACGCCTACGTGGTGGAGCTGTGTGTGTGTGAGTGGACCGGGAGGGTCGCANCCTTGGAGGGTGGGCAGAGCACTGGAACAGGCTGCCCAGGCAGGCCATAGAGTCTCTCTCTCTGGAGAGATTCCAAACCCACCTGGACGCGTTCCTGTGTCACCTGCTCTAGGTGACCGCGCTTTGGCAAGGGCGGTTGAACCGGATGATCTCCAGAGGTCCCTTCCATCCCGGACCATTCTGTGATCCAGTGAGGCGCTCCCGAGAAGGAGGCGGTGGCGGGCGCTGGGGCCGCCCCTCTCCCGCCCACTGCGGCCCGCCCAGAGCCCGCCCGGGGCCGGCTCCGCAGCGGCGGCCGGAGCTGTAGNCCGCCTCCTCCCCTGCGCCCCGGCGGGCTCGCTTCTCCCTGAGCCCGCCTCAGGCTTTCCCTCAGGCGGCGGAAGGAGACCCTGCCTCGGGCGCTCCCTCCCTCCCTTCCTCGCTCCCTCCGGCCCGGTTTACCTGTTGTCCTCCCGCCCTCAGGTGCCTCATGGCGGCGGGGTCCCGGCCCGGGGCCGCCTGTGGAGACGCGGGGAACGGGTTCGGGGGAGAAGAGGAGGCCCAGAATGCTTCGTCTGGGGACAGGGACTTCTCGAGGTCTCAAGCCCCTCGTGTCTCCTCGTGAGGAGTTTCCCGTCTATTTTACTGTTGTTCATCCATCTGATGTATCAAATAACTCCTTAAGGGTGTGTAGGGGGTTCTCCTCCCTCTTTTCATTCAGAAGCCCGGTGCGGTTGTAGCATTATAATACTGGAAACATCCAACTTAAGCGGGCTGAGGAAAGGATTTAGGTCTCATGGGTTTTGTCAGGCCGTATCCAGGCTTTCTGGACGAGGACTCGTCTTTATATAAATCTGACTTGCAGCCGATGTCGATCAGGGTGATATTTACCCTTTACTGTCTTCAGGAGGAAAGTTCAGTTCAGGAGGATATTGGCTTTCTCTGGGCAGGGTAAATGGAGGGGAACTGTGATGTGCAGTATTCATCGGACTTGCTGAAACTTGGAAGCAGCATAGGAAAACTAAGGAACGGGTTATTGAGCATTTGGCGTGTTTAAGTAAGGAAGCTGAAATGAAGAAGAATCTCAAAAGTACTAAGAACTATTTTAAGCTACATATAGGTCTGTCTAGTATCTCTAGGTCCTGGCACTGCTTGTTATTTGTGTAAACTACATGCTTTGATATCCTTAGCTAGAAAAAAAAATGTTTGCATGTACTTTATATCTGGGTAAACTGGTATAGACAGCCTTCCATTAGCAATAAAATGTTCATTTTTTTCTGTGACGACTTAGTATTTTGAGTAACTTTTCTGTATGCTGATGTTATTTCACAGCTTTTTGTATTTGGAGATCTGGGCCAGATCATGAACCACTGGCAAAAATGTTATTTGAACTTTAAATAGTAGAGACATAGTTGTAAAATAATGCTCGTTGAGGTACTAGGTGAAATGTTGACGTGAGATAGTTGCAAATGTGTCAGTGTATCCAAACTTGCCAAACTACTGTTGTTTAGTTTATGTGAAAACGTGAATAAATAGGTTTTCTGGGAAATCATGCTTAAAACTGTAAACATTTGAAAACAAATTTGAGTGAGTCTGCTGGAGGTCTGGGGCATGGGTAGCTGTAACAGTAGTCCTGAAAGGGGCTGTGTGAGGTTATAGACTCACATTTTACAAGTTTTCTGTACCCACTACAGTCTAATTAGTATGACAAAAGGCAGATTAGGGCTATTTTTAAACAAAGAACAAAAACTCAGGGATTAAGAGGCTTGCCTAGGGTCGCACAGGTGGTCTCGCTTGAACTGGGAACAGAGCCTCAAGCTCTGAGTCCCAGCTTTGTGTCTTGATCGCAGAGTGGGTCAGGACTAGGTGCTGGTAAATGATTTCTCTATTGTGGAAGTAGAGAAGCTGAAAAGAGCTCTTCTGAGTTCATTAAGGTTACTGTTTCTGTGAAAATTGTTGAGAGGATTGGCTTCTGTTGATGTGAGAGCTTTTGCATCTCTAAGTCTGGTTTCTAGAAGACTGGCAGTTTTTGCTCACAAATCAGCTCTATTAATGTCTACAAATACAGGCTTTTAAGAAAAAGTGTCATTTAATAAGCAGAATATTTACTGACTTCTGTTGTCACTGAATTTTCAGTTGTTACTTGTCTAAATCATGCTTGATGACTAAGGACTTTATTTGTCTTGTGAGGTTTTTCTGTTGTGAGTTTGGAGGTTTTGGGGTTTTGTTGTTTGTTTAATTTTAATCTGTTGAATTTTGTTTACACTCTTGAGAAAAAGTCATCTCACCAAGTGAGAGGAAAGGGCTTTTGTGTTTGGGTCTTTTTGGCATTGTAGGTTTTTTTTTCCTTTGCGTGTTTTTACTCTGCGGTTGAGTTCGAACCAGGACTGAGAGGATTTATAGCAAAATACAAGATTCTCTGTTTGTCTTGGTGGGTATGTTTTCTTTCTGCTGGTGCTCCCTGTGTTCTGTTTGTTTGGGGGACGACAGCACTGTGTACTATGAAGAAGAGCAAGGATGTGCCTCCAGCACACAGCTAATGAATGAGGCTGGCCTTTGCCGATGTTTACATGGGGCGGGTGCAGAAGCAGAGCTTATGGCTCTGGTAAGAGGCTGATGTGTGCCTCGTCAAGGAAAGAGAGATGGAGGAAGGGAAGCTTTAAAAAGAGGAGACACAGTAAAAAATTTCGAGTAAATACTGGGTAAAGGAGAAATTCAAACCCCACAGACACCAGTGTTTTTTCGAAGTTTATTCTTAAAAAAATCAATAACTATTAAGATGTGATGCTAACAAGGAAACAGGAAGAGGGAAAGCCCTTATTTCCCCAATTGTTACTTCTTCCTGGCTTGTTTTTTGTTGTTTTTTTCCTTGTAGTCTTTGTTCATTTATTAAAGGTTGAACATATATTCAGTTTCTAGATCAAGTGGGAAACCAGGCTTAATGTAGTATCATAAAGCAGAAGATGGTGAAGTTGGGGCTGCTGGTTTCATCACCTCACCCTTTTTTCTTTCAGTTTTGCTTCCCTGTGCTGCTTGCCCCACCCTCCTCTGATGGGTGCTCACATATTGCTCAATGTCTTTTGGTGTCTGATGGACTCAGGCTTCTCTGTAATTCACTCCTAGTATGTATTTACTGAGTTATGCCTCTTCCATAACCCTAAATTATATTACTTACAGACTGGCTGTGAACACTGAGGAGGACTGGTGTGGATAAGATGAAAGGAGACTCATGAGCTTGTCTATTGTTTTCCTCCCATGGGAACTGCCAGCATCTTTCTGTCTCTCTGAAGAGGTTGAACACTGGCTTGTTTAGACCACTATTGCTGTGCAGTTGTGATCCATCAAGTAAATTAGCTATTAAGCTAATTGGAAAGGTGAAAACAGCCAAATGTGCGTAAGTTGAGGGAATGTCAGCATAGTGTAAAAATTCAGTGAACATGTGTAACTGAAGGAACTGCAAAAGACTCAAGGCGAGGTCTCTTTCAGAGGGCTTTTTTAAGTGTTTTGAAGCAGAAAAATCTGAATGAACACTTTCTTACTAGTTTATTTCTTCTTTTCACACATAACTTGCCCAGAGCTCTGTTTGTGAGATAACACACCTAGCAATGCATAAAGGATGTTGTAAAATAGCTTTTTGTTAGTTTAAAACCATTTCATGTGTTCCTTCATGTTATCAAAACATGTTTTGCTTTTAGTATTGCTTTTGCAAACAATGGCTATATTATGCTGCTCCTGAATCGGACCGATTGTGTTTGCTTACCACATCGCTCAGATGCTCTGCAAGAGTGAAGCGCTTCTCTCGTGGTTTGCTTTCATTTGTGGCTGAAGTGGATCTTATTGTCTATCCCAAACATTTTTGTAGGTGGTGGGCTGTAATGCAGGCTGGTTAGAGGATGGTCACAAGACACTGTTTTGTCACGTGGAGTTGGTGTGTGAAGCTCGTTTCTTACAGGCAACGCTTCTGCTAAAACACTTGCAGACTTTGGTAGTGCAGTCTTGCACTGAGAAACTGAGGAGGAAGTTAACTTTGAGTTGTCTGCAGCTCCTAACTAAAGTGTAGTGACTGTTACCATTAAAAAGAAAAAAAAACCCTAAAAATCCTGATCAGGTTAGCTTTTTGCTTCTATACTGAAGACTACATTTTCTGAAAATCACAGTCCTGGCTTTTCTCCTGAGACGGAGTTTTCAGGATAATGACTTGTTTTACATGTTTAGTAGGCTTGTGAATGAATGAGTGTTTTCATGCCTCAGGGTCTGCAAAGTATGGAAACTGTGATTTTGAAAGCTATGGGAGTAACTAGTTGTGTATTCTTTTCATAGCATCTAGTTGCAGGAGGTTTGCTTTTTTTTTTTTGATACGGTGTGATGTCTAGGGTGTCTAAAATCCTGGCAAACAAAGCAGTTTGTAATTTAGAATTAATAACTTCATGTTGGTAATACAAATTATACTCCTTGCTGTCCCAGGGGACTGCAGTGTCTCTTGTCAGTAGGGAGCTAGCTCTGATTTCCCCAAAGCACGGCCCTTATGAGAAGCACATGGTGATCTGTTGTAATGCTCCCATCTGAAGAATCTGTTGCATAAACAGAGAGAAGGTAATTCCGTCTGCCTCCTCCAAAAGAAATCTCTACTGAAAATGCTAATGCAGTATCTGTCAAGCGATGGCAAGGTGATACCACCAGCAGTTCTGATTTCGAACTACAGAAAAAGCTGAAGTATCAGCACTGAGGTACAACATTTGTATGTTAAACATGTAAAAGGCATTTCTGTAGGAAAAGAGGGTTACCTGTCAAGAAAAGGAAAGCAAATTAAACAGGTTAGATCATTAG